>JASSUY010030127.1:0-26917 GCA_032466535.1 Forpus xanthops
GCCGCTTTCATCCCGTTCCCCGGTCCGCAGCCGCTTCCTGGGCGCGATCGCGGCAGCGGAGGAAGCGGGCGGCCCCCCGGACCCCGTCCCGGTCTCCCCCCCCCCCCACCCCAACTTCAAATTCCATTCTCCTAAAAATTCCAGTCCATAATAAACAACTTGACAATACAGGCTCAGTGGATGGCACATCTGCATCCAAGCTGTTACCTTGACCTTTGTCCCACGGTGTCTTGCTTAAATTTAATACATGTCTTCATACCTTCCATCATAGGTTCCTTGTCCCTTGATCTGTAGCTTGCAAGGCTTCTCCCCCAGTATTCCAGTAACAGTCATGACTGCTTTGTATTGAATGTCACTCCTGAAATGCAGTTACAGGGAGATGCAGTTCTCTGTTTAAGGATGAGATTAGTTACTTTGTGGAGGAAAAGGGGGAAAATGGTGCTCTAAGCCATAAAACTGCTTATGATCACAAGCACTGGTCTCTCATACTGGTGTTGAGTCTGGGGGAAGTAGGATCACTTTAGAGTGTCATGGCCCACAGCTACATAGAGGACGTTTGAGAAGGATGGTCCAGCCTGTACCCAAAGTAAAGATGTTATTAACTTCATATTGTAAAGAAGAACTAGATATGTTCCTACTTAAAAAATCTATTTTAGTTAAACAAACTGAAGTTCTGCTGAGGGCTTGTGTTTGGGAGCAAGTACCTGTGCTGCCCTGATGTGAAAACTGATTCTGTGACAGCATTTGAAACAAAAAAGTTTCTGTCAGCTCGCCTAAGACAAGGGGCAGTCAGTGGAGTCCAGGTTGTAAGTGAACTTCAAGCAGCTTACAGCAACTGTAGTTTTGTGCTAAGTGGAAGTCTTACAGTGCAACTGGCCTAAGGCTAATGCTGTGCAGTGCTCCAGAGACTGCTCATCTGAAGGGTTTCTCTGTGTTCAAGAGATGGCTGATGTAAAGGCTTGAGGCAAGAGCCAATGCTGCCACACAACTTCTATTTTCTCCTCCTCACAAAAGATTCCCCTGCAGGAAGACCACTGACTTAGGGAGGCGAGTTACTACTTCACACCTTGCATATACTTATTTGCTAATGCCACACTGGTCCTGAGTGCTGGGGGATGCATTGTCTGGAGCTGAACAGACAAGCTGGCTTTTGTACATCAGCATCCCTGTTTCCAGGTATACTGATTGTCAGACAAAGGAAGTGCTTCCAGCACATTCAGAAACACTACTGAAAAACTTTGGCAGTCAGAGCCTGGGGAAGCCTTTGATCCATGAAGCTGCAGAGCAGGGACAGCTTATAGCAGCTGCTCAAGGCTTCGTCCCAGTGACATTCCAGTAGCTCCAGTGATGGAGATCTCACAGTGTATTCCAGGGTGATTGAAGTTACACCAGTAGCTCCTGTCACCTTAAATCATTGGGATAGACTTTGCCTTTCTTAAGGTTTATGTTACCATGCAGTAACTCCCAAGAACATAAGCTGAATTTTATACAGGAGTTACATCTCTTTAATTAGAGCAAAGAGATTAAAGGCTTTGGGTCATCATGGAATCACAGAATGGTTTGGGTTGGAAGGGACTTTAAAGCTCATCCAGGGACACCTTCCACTAGACCAGGTTGTTTCAAGCTTCATCCAACCTGGCCTTGAACACTGCCAGGGATGGGGCAGCCACAGCTTCTCTGGGCAACCTGTGAGAGGGCCTCACCACCCTCACATGGGAAGAATTTTTTTCCTATCACAAAAATCAGTTTCTCAACACCCAACACCCCTGAGACCTTCTCCTCAGGGCTGCTCTCAGTCCAGTCTCCCCCAGCCTGTAGTTGTGCTTGGATTCCCCTGGCTCACATACAGAACCTTGCACATGGCCTCGTTGAATTTCATGAGGCTGGCACTGTTCCATGTCTCCAGCCTGTCCCAATCCTTCTGGACGGCATCCCTTCCCCCTGGCATGTCACCATACCATACCACACTGCTCAGTTCATTAGCCTACCTGTACAATGCATAACCAGTTCCTAGCCTTGACAAAGGTTATGTTTGTAGGACAAAATCATTTTCATCTGCTCACTTCTGTTCTTTACTGGCATTTGCCTACAGCTCATGTTACCTTTACTATGTGGAAAACCTTTGGACTAGACAAAAATACTTTGTTGCTTTTCTTTCTCAAACACCTTGACTATAACACTAACCATTGTGCAGCAGGCCATGCAAAACAAATAGTATCACTGCATTAGAACAATATTTTGCTCTAGTTGTTTCGTCAGGAGCTACTCTTAATGCATGTAGGGAAGTACAGGAATTCAGGTAATTTCTTTCAGAGAGGAGCCACATAAACTACAGTGAAGGACCCCCGAGACTGACCACAAAAGACACTGCACTTTCCCGCAGGATAAACAGATGCTCTAGGGGAATTCTGAACTACTCTGGACACATTTCGCCCTCTGTCCTAATTAATAAAGTGTTGGATGCATACAGGACTCAGTTCTTGTATCGGCCTCTGCGCTGACTTAGATCTCAAGGCTGTCTATCTGCTGCTGAAGATGTTGCCCTAAAGAAAGAGATTTTATATCCAGGGATATGTAGTCAGTGCGTCATGCCAACTGTCGGAACAGCATGATTTCAAGTGGATTAATCCAAACCTGAAATTCTGGCTGTCAAATACAAAAGAAATCCCATATATAGCAGCAGCATAGAGAATGTGGTTATGTGGAAAAAATACCAGCTGGGAGCCCAGGATTTGGATGTGTTAAAAGCAAAATGAGCAGCCTGGTAACACAAGAAAAGAGCAAACTTGCTCTTTGCTTTCAATGACCACTCACACCATAAAGTGGGCCTTGACAGGGAACAGCAGCAAGATTTCAGTCCTGTTAATGGTACCTTGCAGTAAAGCTGATCTGCAGAATCGCTTTGGTGGGTGGGTCCCCTTCACGTGCCTCCAAAATGCCATTAGTAGGGGAGACAGAAAACACCTTCTCCTTGTTATGCCTTTCCTGTTCATCTGCAATGAAAGGGGCAAATATCAGAGAAAGGAATACAAATCCCTTCATATAAGCTTGTACAGCATATCGTGCTCAAACCAACGAGCCTCTGCACTAGCCAACTAATAAATCATGTCCTGCATGTGGCCATGTCTGTTTTCATCCCCTAATCAAGGGGATCAGTGGCCTCCATGTCAAAATAATAAAGCCCTGATCCTCTTTCCTTTGAAGCCCATACATTTTTAGCATCATTAGGCAGAACCTCAAATTAAACGCATGAGGAGCTGCTGCGTCTTGTTTCCTCTTAGGATTGTATTATGAATGAGCAAAGCATGCGTATTACTTATAAGGATTGTTATCCAATCTTTGGTTAAATCTGGAGTAACCGCTGAAAGCAACAGAGATAGATACACTGATGTCAAAAAAAGAAAAAGCCTTCACGAGAATGTGACAGCAGAAGCAGACCTGATTGATACACGTTTGCAGCCAACACCCCCATATTTTGGCTATCTATTGAGTGAATGCAGGCAGTCTTTCTAAATAAAACCACTGAATAGTAAAACTATGTAACAAAGAAATCCAATTGCAAATGTAGAATACCCAGCAAAGCAGTCCAGTAACTTCTACAGCCACTCCTGTTACACAGGAAGATATGTTCAATCTTGGTCTGTCCAACAAAGCAGCTCTTGAAATGAACCTTGTGGCAGGAGAGCTTCAGAACTGGAACAGTGAGGTATGCAGTTACCGGGACCAGCTGCAAAAACAGAGGAAAAGGAAAGGAGTTAAAAAAAACCCACCTGATTTTTGTAGAGCTTTAATAGAATTTGCTGCAGGTGGATCATTCTTAACCTCAAGCACTGAATCAAGAGTAGCTGTGCTGTGTTCTTTTGTAATAGAGTTATTCCCCGTTCTACAGCTTTCAGTGAATTAAATGGTTGCTTGTTTTCCTTTTCTGGGACAGGATTTCAAACCAGACACTGTGATCTTAATGAAATAACATGGAATGAACATCCTCACTTCTTATTTGGGTTTTCTGTAGAGATGCAGACATTACAGCATCTCAATGTCCCTTAGGATTGTACATGACCCACTGTGAATCATACAATTTGTCCAGATTGCCCAAGATTGCTATTGACTGTATCTTAGGTATGGTGCTGGGACCTTACACAGATCTCTCCTCAGAAATACCTGATATGAAACAAAACATAAGCAAAACACCCCACCAATGCCTTCAGTGCACTGGAACTGCTGAACACTTTGAGGGGTTTATAGCTTTCCACCTGGAAGAGACTGGTGTTTAGATGTGTGTGGGCTGTGAACACGCCATGTGAGTTAGACAGGCTCAGGAGACTTTCAAGAAGCACTCGGGTACTGCAGGAGGCAATGCTTGGTGACTCAGTTGCTGGCAGGATCACTGAGACAGACCTGACCCCATGTCTCAGAAGGACACTGGGAGTCAGACTGTGACTGGGCATGCTGCCCTTGGACTGAGTTGGATCACCATCACTGTCGCACTGTGCAAAGAGCTGGGGTACCAGGGTTCAGACCCAGAACTGTTCTGTCCATATGAGTGTCACCTGCAGCTTCAATGGAGAGCTATTTGCAAATCCCTGGCCATTCACTTGAACTGGATGACAGAATTTAAATATGGCTGTATTTCAAAGCTGAGTAAACCTCAAGGGAATCCAAACAGAGATGCTAATAAAACACAGCCCCTTCTCAAGGTCCAGAGATCTGGTTCTGGTCTTACCTGGGTAGTGCGGTTACTATATTCAATGACCAGATTTTGATTAAACTTCAGCTTTCTCTCTCCGTTCTCAAACTGGAGCACTTGGAATCCAGGAAGCAGCTGGGTATCTGGCAAATGTTGATATGTAAGTAACTCCAGAGTTGTGTGGAATGACACTTTCACCTGTGGGAAGAGGAATTCAGATGATCATCACATAAGAAGACACTGTGTGCAGGAAATCCAAAGTAAACATTGGTCAAAGGCCCAGATGCACATTTTCCCACTGGAACCCGAAAGGTGTCAATGCCAGCAACCAAATTCCCATTGGAACAAAGCATTATAAGTCAAGAAAAACCACAGCTATTTCCTATGAATCCAGTACACAGAGATAGAGTGTAAAGGTGAACAGCTAATCTCCGAACCACAGCAGAGAAAGTCTCTAGGAAGACAAATTCCTGTTTTAAATTCCTGGGGTTACAAATACCGTATTCCCAAAGTTGTCTTAAACATACAAGTCATCTTTCTTCCTACATGTGCAGAATTAAGATATGCTTCCATATCAAAATGAACACTAAAAAATGAGATGCATACTTCAAAAACACCACTGTTAGTGATTCTTTGCAGCCCAGCTAGTTCTTGTCTTTGGACTTTGTTTCCTTTAATGTCATTGTGTAGACCCCAAGCAAACCAATTTTTTTTTCTGTTTGCATTGCCTGTATCTAATTTAAGGAAATAAGGGCCTGCAGCCTTTGGGAATCTTTTAATTTGACCAGCATATATATGGCTATTGATTTATGTGAGCTCCAAAAATTACAGGGTTTCCTGCAGGAGGTTTCAACAGGTCAAAATTGATGAGAGCAGCTCATCAGGACCACTGCAGTAAAACATTTTGTACCCACAATATAGAGGTCAAACTTGCAGTAGTTGGCTTCTGTTGATATACCAACATTTCCCCTGAAACTGGGAGATTTCTAGACCGGTTGTGTTTGTCTTGTGGCTCATCTGGGCCGCGCTAACAGACCAGTTACGCTAAACTATCTATTCTGGCACATGATTATTATTTTTGAACCTACCAGCATGTTTTGCTGTGGATAAAGTACAAGTTGCGGTTGATGTCCTTCTTCCTCCCTGTTGCTGTGGGATGTTTTGATGCTCTTTTGGGGATCTGTGCTGGAGAGGCTGAAGGGTGTAGACAGAAGGAGCCTGAAGTACAGAGGAACCTTAGTGTAATTGATGAGTTTCAGACTTTGAGTCATCACTGAATTGGTCAAAACCTGGTGGAGAAATGATTCAAAGCTGGTTAGTTTTAACTCTCTGGAGAGGGTTGTGCTGGTCTGTCTGCTCATTCAGCAACAGCAGGGATCTGAAGGGCTTTACCCCAAAGCAACCCAGTATCTTCTGCTTGTGTTTTCCAAAAGTTCTTGAGTAAAAAACCCAATATATAAATAATGTAATATGGTTAAAAAGCCTTTGAATGTCAAGAGAAACAGGAACCGACCAGGCTGCTCTGAGTGACTTATTCTATCGGATCTTTTATCCTGAAATTAAATACTTATTTTTCTACTTACAAGTCCCTCTTCAAAGAAAGAGAAAGACATAAAATATGCACTGCCTGAGCTCAGTTTTGCTTATTTCTGGCTAAAAAGTACTTAAAGTCCTTTTGGTTTTCTTATCTTCCTGTGTGCAATATAGACAATTGCAATATGAGGCTACTGGCTACTGGTTTTAAAAACCAGGTGCATGCAGCTCTGAATTCTCACAATAGTACAAGTCAGCCAAAGACATCCATGTGTGAAATACTTACTCCTAACACGGGATGATCTGGTAAGAGATCACTTGCCATTGCATGAAACACCATTCCTCTGTCAAGATCCATGTCTACTTTCAACCTGGGTGTAAAGAATCAGAGCTGGTCAGAGCCCCTTCCTCCAGGCTGATCTACTCTGTGGCTATACCAGCCATGGGAGTGAGGGTACTTACAAAGCATGCTTTACAAAAGCTTGTAAGTCTACTCGTAGCTGTGGTACTTCATAGCAGTGTTTGCGATGTACTTTGTTAGGTACTGTCTTTGTATGCTGAAAACAGAAACGATGTATAAATTGATGGCAATAAAACCCAAAACCTACTTCTAGCCCAAGAGGCTCTCAGACAAAATAGGATTCTGCTTGTTTGTAAGGCACAATGGTGACATGCAAGGAAAGGTAAAAGCTAAGCAGTAGTTGAACTCTGAATTGTGGTTAATGCAGATACTCCTTCCTCCAGGAATAAAACCCATCAGGGATGCTTTTATTAAATATTCTGTTATCATTCATTCATTATACCTTGCACTTTTGCAATGATTCGTATCAGAGAACCGCAGAACTATTCATATAACATTATTCAAGCCTCACATTAGCCTTTGAGCTGGAGTTGTGGAAGAGGAAGTTTCCCAGAGGAGAAAGATGCTGTCTAAATTCACACAGGAAGGTGGATGCAGAGCCAGGAACAGAACTCAGCAGTCCCGAGTCTCAGTCCCATTGTTAACTACTGTTATCAATAAAACATTATGTTGTGATAGTCTTTCAAATCCTGAGCTTTTGTCTGGGGTCTACTGCATCAATGTAAGAAAATGGGACATTCCTATCCCAGAATGCTTCCAAAGCAAATGTAACAAATGAACAACCCCAGTTAAGGAAGGATGTAACACGGTAGCAGGAACAGGACTGTTTATACAGACTGGCCAGGTACACAGCAGTCTGTACATAAATTACAGGAAGGGAAACAATTATTTTCTAGTCATCTTTTCTAGTCATCTGGACCTCTTGGAGCAAGTCCAGAGGAGGACATGAAGATGCTCCGAGGGCTGGAGCACGTCTCCTATGGAGACAGGCTGAGAGAGCTGGGCTTTTTCAGCTTGGTGAAGAGAAGGCTTCCTGGAGAAGAGCAGCTTCCAGAGCCTAAAGGGAGGTGACAAAAAATCTGGAAGGGGCTTTTTACAAGGACATGTAGTGATAGGACAAGGGGGAATGACTTTAAACTGAAAGAGTGTGGATTCAGATTAGATATTAGGAAAAGGTCCTTTACTGTGAAGGCGGTGAGACACTGCCACAGGTTGCTCAGAGAAGCTGTGGCTGCCCCATCCCTGGCAGTGCTCAAGGCCAGGCTGGATGGGGCTTTGAGCAACCTGATCTAGTGGAAGGTGTCCATGCCCATGGCAGGGGGGTTGGAATTGGATGAACTATAAGGTCCTTTCCAACCCAAACCAGTCTGTGATGTTTAGCTTTGCGTGAGAGTCAGTTTACCTTGTCGTCTAGGCTCATGAAACCCAGCACAAAGCCTTCACATTGCACTTCAGTCGCAGTCTCTGGGAGGACGTGTGGGGTAAAGGAGATGCAAACGGAGATGCTGCCACCTCCTGGAACCACCTGCAGTTGAGAGACAACTGTTCAGTAGAACAGGGATTGCACAAGAATCCTTCTCGGCACTCGGCAGCTAAAACTGAGTTGTGCAAGCAGCAGGAACTCCTCTCAGGCTTGCAATAAAATGACAATATGTGACAACAAAACTGACAATTATTTCAGCTGCAAGCATCAGAGCAGCCACTCTATCATCAACAGAGTTTAAGCATAGTCATAGACCAACCCTCTAACTACACAAACATATGTGTTTGTTTTTAAAAACACCCAGTTCTGCCCACTCTTACTCCATGGCTGACTCAGATGATTCTCCCACAACTGACAGTGCTCGAAGATAGAAGAAGTGTTTTTTTTAAAAGGGTTACAAGTGTGACTTCAGGATATTTTACAGTTCAGTTTGCTAATTTTTTTTATTTTACATGAAAACAGGGAATGTAATCAAGTACACCAGTCAGCTACAGCAGATTTTCTGGGATTTACAGGTTCAATAGATTCTGCTTTCTTTAGGTGCATTATACCTGTTATGGTTAAGTCCTGCTATTGCTGCAGAAAAACTTTTGCCATCTCCCTACAGAGCCAATTCACTTCTAGCTAAGTTTTTAAGCTCAGGGGCCTTGTGCTGTGTACTGCTTTCGGGCTCCTGCTGTGCAGACGCAAACTCCCCCCTTTCATGTGACCACTGTGTGAGTTCTTGGACCTTGTGACCACTGTGTGAGTTCTTGGACCTACATTCAGTAGAAGCAAAACTAGCTCAGCTCTGCTCAGTGTTGAAGAGCATAAGAGAGGTGTTCCTAAATTCTAGCAGGGCCAGAGCGCAGCTAGTGAGCTCCCTCATGTCATACAACACTGCAGGGTCTGTGCATTGTGGTCAGAGAGAGCTTAGCTGTTCAGACACGAATATAAGCCAGGTCTGACCAGCTGTGCTGCACAACACCTGAGCTAACAGACCTTCCTGGAGCAATAGCAGAAACAGGGAGAACATTTCTGCAGAGGACAACCTGAATGACTCCACAGGCATCAGCTCCATTCTACAGCAGTAAATCCATCTGCTGGCTGCCCTTACAAAGCCTGCCTCCACAACGCAGCACTTGCTTATTGGAACTATCTCAGCCCAAATAACCCCAGAGTTGGCCATGGGCTTCATTTATTTGAGATGCCATCTCTGTAATTAATTCTTTCATGTAATCTTTAGCTCATTCTAACTTGGAACTGAAGCTCTTTGACAAAAAGCTTGCTAATATTAGGAATTAAAATTGTTACACTGATGATTCGAGCAATCCTGTCCCTCAGTGAGATCTTTCCAACTCTGCCTTTGCTTTATCTTACTCATAAGAAATTGTGACACTGTGGCCCTATTTGCACAGTCACTTTTTAACTATTTGGGTTACAACAGCTTATCCAAAAGAGTTGTCTACAGAGCAGCAGCCTGCTTTCTAGCTCTCCCACATCTACTTAGCAAATCTAAACTGGTTAAATGACATCCTTCCAAAGCCTCAGACTGGACGCCTCTCGCCAAACGCCACATATTTCACCAAGGCAACACAAGTAAGAGGACCAGAGATGCCACTCTAAGAGCACCTAGTACAACTGAACACTTAATTCCAGTCATCATTTAACTGGTCAAATGCAGGTAGGACACTTTCTTTTCTCTGTTGACTTTGAAAACTCCTCTCATGGTCATGTTGAAGTCTCAAAGCCTCCTAGGCTACTGTTTCACTGCTTAGTAGCCTCTACCTCAATACAATGCTACCTCATCTGTCTCCTCTGTCCTGCAGAAAATATGCTAAAACTAAGCACAGAGAAAGTGTAAAATCTTACTATCTGTCTTGGAGTAATGGAGTAGGGACTGTCTGCAGGAGCCCCTTCATGAGGTCGTACAAGTACAGAGACGAGTTTCAGTACTGTGGGTCCTTGGGTGATGACTTCCTTGTCTTTGCTGTCAGAGCCTGAAGACTGCAGGGACACAAGGGTGGGGAATGGTTAAAACACTGCAAAATCGGAATGCAAGTGAACAGGGAACTGCTGCACTAGTCAGTCAGCATGGCTAGCTCCAGCTTCTTTCATTCTGGCACAAAGGCTGGACATGTAGATGTGTCCTGTACATTAATTTTTTCCATGCATAAGTTTGGTGTCTTGAAATAGCTCCTGAACAACTTGGAAAAATGCGCATGCCTGGGTCCTGTTCTACTCAGAGAAGCACTCAGCTGTGTCGGCTCTGGCCAGTTATACAAACCAGCACTCCAGAGCAATAATGTTCCCTTGTTTCACAAGAAAGTTTAGAGGTCTGTTCAAAACAACTACACCTTCTAAGCTAAAGCAGAGAAGATGAGATTTTAGTATCTTTTTTGTAAAGCTTTTTCCAGAGAAATATACATATCCTGCACGATATCTTCTTGTCACTCCCAGCCCTTCAAGATGGTAAATTGACATATTATAACCAAACTTCACATGTAATGTTCTCTTAGAACATGGCAGCATCTAACAGATCCAATGTACTTTTAGCACTAGGGTAAATACCTCTGTCTCATTACCTGCAGTCTGAACTTTGCAAGTCAGATTCTGCGCTCTGACTACTGCACACATTGACACCATAAAGTCCCCATGAGAACAGCAGACCCAAATTAAGGAGTTTAAGTCATCCTATCACTTTCACGTAAAAGTGGCATTAGTTTTTCAAAGACAGTATTTTAAGAAGTATCTCAGCAGCTTCTTTAGTGGTTTTAAGGAAAGCAGAAGCTGAAGAGCTATTTGCTTACAGCTCGTACTGGAAACAGATTGCTGATACCAATGGCCATCTGCTCATGTATTGGTTTTTTTGACTGTGAGAGGAGCTGCATTTCTTTTAACAATCCAGCACTTGGTTACAAGTTATATCTCATGTTATTGTTTTCAACCTTACATGCCAAGAAACCCATAATGTATCTCAGCAGCAGTATGAAAAACAGACTAACAACTGACCTCATCGGTGGTTTGCAAAACTGGATAAATGTTTCCACGGGGAATGGCAGATTGATCCAACTTTAACACAATCTCTGACTCAGAGGTGCTACCAATTGATCCAGTCTCATTTTCATCTGTGTTCTTAAGAGGAAAAGGGTCTTCAAAGAACATTAACAGGTCCACTAGTTTGTTATCATCTTGTTCTTGGTTGTAAACTTCCAAGTCCAGGCGGATGTCTGAATTGAAGAGGAGAAAGGACAATTATTAGTCACTGAGAAGACTCATATCTTAGCTGGTACCAGAGAACCAGAACATCAAGGAATGAATTTATGTCTAGCAACCAGATTTGTATTGAAGCATATCTTAAGGTATCCATTTTTGCTATAAACTGAAAGGATTTAAGGTCACATGTACTGTGCTCTTATTATAGGCCCTAACCTATACTGTTAATAATATTAAATAAATTATGAACATTTTGTTTGTTAAGCAGATGTGTTTGGTAGCATTCAGGAAAAAAAAAAAAAAAGTGATTGACCTTTGCTCTGAAGAGTTTAATATCTCACTCAAGAGATAAAGACTAAACATGGAAGAGCCAGATGATGCCACTAAGAAGCAGGTAGAATAACTGATTAACCAGGGTTCACAAAACCAGGAGTGGAAAATCCTGAATTCCCATTATTTCAAGGAGTGAAACCCCAGGCACATCAGCTTTGGATGTGATATTCCACAGTAACAACATATTGAGTCAACTACATATATTCTGCTACACTCTGGCTGGAGCTTACCTGCTTTACAGTTACAGAACACAAACTAATATTCTTGGCAATAATGCCATAATGATAAATACTATTATGGACGGAAAGACCTGACACAGTCAGAAAACAGCTTAGACATTCTCTTGTAAACTATTATTATTTTTACAAAACCCATCTTGATTAAGAAACAAGTAGGCCTGTTAATTGACATGTTAATGGGTCCTACTATGACACCCTCTTGTACAGCAACCATTGACGCCCAAAGTCATTCTTACCAAAGGGAGTGGGATTGTTGAGCTGGACCCTCCGAAAGACGGGAGGCCCTCCAGAGACATGAGTGCCAAACCTGAGGGGGGAAACCTTGCTGTCAGTAGACGCAGAAAATAAGAGTTAATGTCTGAAATCACCAAAGATTTGTTTAATAGTGGAAACATCTGGCTATATTAGCAGCCTGTTAAGAGTGGCTATCAGGTAAAGCATGGCCTATACTGTGAAGTACAATATTATTTTATTTAATATCTCTTTTTTTCCAGTTTCTTTTCTCAGATGCTTCAAGGTAAACACACGAAATTGGGTACATGAAACACCCTTGCAGTGGCAGCAAACGGCTACATGACAGTTACCCATGTCAGACATTTCCAGGTGCATAAAGGCACTGATTTTTTGGTTGGTTTTATTTTTTTTTCTGTTGAATATAGCTAAATCCATTTTCTATACCCTGATATAGAGCTGATATTGCAGATGCTCTTGGCTGCAATATGATACCCCAATGATAATTCCTCTGAAATCAGCAAGAAACAGCCTTACTGCATGGCAGCTGGCTGAGTGTGAAATGTCGTGGTCCCCATTAACACTTACCCCTTAACACATATATGCAGGTGCAATTTGCTCTACAAGAGGGCTTAAACCTACCCCTGCCCCTATTTACCTTTGGGGCTACATTTCTCCTGATCTATATAAAGGGGCAGGGAGAAATGAACTGTGGATGATGATGATAACTGCCACCATGTACTAGTTTCTATATCCACAGAATCAAATGAGGCTGGACTGGGTGAACTTCTATAACTACAAGCTCAGAAGAGTGATTGCTGGTAAACCTAAGAAGGCTTGTATGCATATGCTTTTCTAATTGTGCTGGCAGATCCAAGTGTATTTGTGTTATAGAAGCAGAAACTGTACTTTGACAGTCAATTTGCTAACCTCATTATACCATAAAAAGATGGGAACAGGTGTGTGTGTTGGCTATAGTCCAACCATATTTAATTCTTTGCCAGTAATTTGTTGCATACCTGATTATAGGTGACTTTGTTTGTGGTCCTGTCAGCTGCAGGAAGATTGGACAGCCTTTCACAGTCATTTGCATAGGAATTAATTTAGGTTGTAAGTCTCCCACCTATTAAAAAAAGAATTGCTGCTATTAGAATCAAGACAAAACTTAAGTTCTCAAGCTAAAAATACATGTTGAAAAATTATTAGATTTTCAAATATTTTTTCATGGGTTTCTTTTGACAGTATCTTGTTCATATGCTAATGAAAACTCTTCTCAGCAGATTGTATTTATCAGCTTTCCTGTGGCTTTTCCATACAACACAATATATTACACTGGTAGAGTAGAGTAGTGCACTGGCCAGCTACCAAATAGATTATCAAAACTGCTCCAGTCATTTTAAAGGCACATGAAAACCTCTCAGGAGATCAACACATTACCCCAGAACTAAATCATGCCCTGGAAGAGAAAACACTTGTGCCTTACTGGAGGTGGTGGTATAGAAATATATACGCTGAATTTTTACCCAAGTCCCAACAAGCTGAAAGAGTATTTTTAACAGAAAGGAATCTGGAAAATGTAATTGGTGCAAAATGTGCCATAGCAATTCTTCACTTAAAACTGAAGCCCCACCTACCTTACAGACAAGATTATCCCGGTACTCTCCCCACATATTGTTGTAAGCTGTTATTTCTATGATTAGCTGCTGGAAGGCTTTCAGAGTTCCTGTGGAAGGCTGTATATGGAAAGCTACTCCCTTCCCATGAGACAGCAGGGCTGCAGCAAACTCTGAAGGAACATAGCAAAAAAGCATTTGATGAATTTTGAGGAAATGGAACAAAGTCTTTCAAAGAATATATAGGACCATATTTTTAGCTGGTGTTAATCAGCCTAACCTCACTGGCTTCAAAAAAAAAAAACAAACCACCTGGGGCCATTGACACAACCCACATTCATCCCACTTTACCCAAGCTCTCTTCTGCAGTGGGTCATAATCTGACTTTGAGAGTTAGTTCTCACTCATATTATTTTATAGAAGGACTCCCTTTCAGAAGCCTGATCCAGGACTTTTTGGGATATGCAAGGGACTAAATGATTACATGAAAACACCCTCAATTTGAGAAAAATAAGCTAAAGTTTGTACTAATTGGTTGCCGTTCTATTAGCAGCTGCCTAATTACCTCTGTGTGCTCTGCAACACAAAGAATGAATTATAAGGAGCAAAGCCTTTCCACATTCTGAGTCACCTAGCCTTATAAATCAATAAGCTTGCTTGGAATCTGTCAGAACAGCATTCTTCCAATATTAAGTACTAATTCAACAGCTGAAAAGCTCTGTCTTTGTAACAGATACTAAACACTATGGCAAGGTACCAATATGCCCCAAGTTTCAGTTCGGATACAGAAGACACAACCACTTATTATAGCATTTTTCTCCCATTTTCCCCCTCCCTGGGTCTCATGTGGCACCAACTATTACTATAATAATACTTAGGGTTATAATAATAAAGGGTTTGAGAGAGAAAAGCCTGCTGTGGTGACATTGGAAGACTGTGTAGGAGCAAAATAGCCAAACGTTAGGCATGCCATCCATACTGTGTGCTGGGAGCGATCCTGGGAGTGAACTATCACCAGAATCACTTATTTTTGTTCCAGTCCACAGATTTCAAGAAAAAGAAGAGGAAAGAGAGGGAGAAGGAAAGACAGCGGGAGAGAGAAAGCAGCATTGTGGGGGTAAGAGAGAAAAAAGCAGCAGGGGGAAAAGAGAAGCTGACCTAATGCTTGTGCAATGTGTGCTTTCAAATTCAAGAATGCACTGAGGAACTAAGTCATTTAACAGCACAGACTTAGCCAGACACTTCTGGAATCAAATAACCTGACTGGCACATTTCATGCTGAATACGTTAGTCAGTTGGCTCTTGCCTTCTGTCCACTAAGGGATCAACAGCTATTATCCTACCTGATTCTGCTCTTCTGGCTGCATGTATTGAGATGGGTCCTCTTCTTTTCACCAAGTAGCTTGAGGAGCTTAAAAAATTAAAAAAGCCACTTCAGTGAAATGAGAAGGACTCTGCTAAAGTAACAGCTTTACTTGACTCAAATTAGTGGCCATTATAAATTAAGAATTGCCTGCAAAGCATTTTTTGACAGCAAAATCATTAAGAGTGAATCAACTTGAGAGTTGGAAGGCTCTGCTTACAATCTAACACAACAGAGTCTTGGTCAGTGTAAACCAGCTTATGTCCATTGGCAACAAGAGCGTTCACCATTTGCACAAGCTAAATCTTCTGTCCTTGCATTGCAAGCTGTTTCTGCAAGAAGTCTCACCAGCAGGTTTCATTACCACAGTCAGGGTAAGAACTTAAAAAAATACCACCAGAGCACTGCAGAAAATGTGCCTCATGACAGAGGCAATAGCACTCTATCCTGTATTCAAATGTAATCCAGACCTAGATTAGTACTGGAGTCGCTACGCACAAAAGCAAGACTTACAGGCAGATTCCTTGTTCTGGATTAAGTGAGTAGGCAGTAAAATACTCAGCTTCTAATCTGAATGGAACACTGATTCCAGTATGATTGGTAAGAATTAGCTGACGCTTTACTACGGCTTTGAATGCAACTTCAGATCCAAAGTCCAAAAGAAGATCACACGGACTTTCTGGCATTTGTCTTTCATCACTGGCAGAAAAAAAAATACATTAGCGTTAAAGGGTAAGTCTTATTTTCTCATGCCACAGGTAATTTTGGTAGTTTTAAAATGTGTAACATGCAACATGGCTATGATGGTGTACCTAAGGACCATGCAGCCTATGTGTTTTGTCATCAGCATTTATTGCTTTTAATTTTTTCACTTCTACTCATGTAATTTTGGGTAAGGTTTTTATCATGTATAACATACACCAACCTCCCAAATTAAAGCCATTTTTGCTTATTTAACAATACATAACAATAAGCATATTCCAAAAGAGAGTAATGATGTTACATATCAGAAAAATAAATACAAATCAGTCACATATACCAAGGCAGAGTGAAGCATATTCATCTTTCTTTAACATCATGTCTTGCAGTGCAACAACAAAACTTAATGGTACAAAATACAGGGTCTTGGGTATAATTCTGTAATTCTAAACTCATATCTAAGAGATGAATTTGCAAATGTTTGGAATTACAGAAAACAGCTGTTACTCACAAACATGTGAGAGACTTCAAAGGCCCCATTCTTAAGTTACCAGGGAGAAAGGTACTATTTCCTGATCTTTTTGCACAAAAGCGTCACAGCAACTGGCAAGTTACAAGTGCCAGGAACACAAGGGAGAACAGACACAAAACATGAACATGAGTTCCCTTAATGTGCAGTTGTGCAGTTGACTTCACACTGATTTATTATTCATGACTTAATGAATTCACAGTTGCTAATTTCATTTGTCTCGGTTAAACAGTGGGGAGCAGTGCTCTTCTCCAGTCTTCTCTTGGGCTTCTGAAGAGGATGAATTTAGTTAGGGTGCAAACCCAGTACCTTTTCTTCACATAGGCACCTTCAGTGAATTTTCCCTGCACATTTTACTATCCTTGCTGCCTACAGCAGGAGGAGGAATGACGTTTACATAGATAAGTGTTTCCCCTCTCACCACTGTATTTTTCTTTTAGGAAGAAGTAATTTTTGTTCGGTTTAGGGCAAACCCTTGATTTACCTGGCAACTCTGTTGTCAGAAGGTACCGTGTAGGTGACATGCAGTCCTTTTACTTCTCCAGAAATGCTCAGAAGGAGTGGTTCAGTCATAGCTTCTATGCTACAGGAAAGGGCAAGGTCTTTCAGCTCACCCTGAAAGGCAAAGAAAGAGTCAAGTTTCCTTGCAAACGAAGCAAATGCCACAGAGAAAAGGCAGCTTTAAGAAGCTTATTTAGAAAATGCATATAAACTTCACTGGACTGAAATCAGATCTATAACCAAATTGGGAAAAGTCTTACTGAATTGTTTTAAGCGCATTTTTCTGCTAGCATCAGAGTTACTTAGCAAGCAGTAACAAGGTAAGAAAATTCATGGTTGTTTCTTGGCTTTGCACCCACATTAGTCTATAAGCATAAAAGTGCTCCATTAGTGATTTCTGACACAATTCCCATTTGCAAGTATTGAAGATCTAAGCATTAATTACTTCTGGCTATGCTTAAATAATCATCCAAACCCAAGGTTTTAGTTTTACCTGGGTTTAAAGCAGGACTTGTAGGACGAGTTATGTGGACCAATCTCTGGCTATTTTCTTTTGCTTTATCAATATATGAATCAGTGCATCCTGCATAAAATTACAGACTGGGATTTAGCTCCACATTCAGATGTCTAAATGCTAACTCCCTAAACATGACCTGACCCCTCGAGCTCATCTGTGAAGATGAACTCCAACCATGAGCTCTAAATCTCCGCTGAGTTATTAATGGTACTTAGGCATCTAGCTCAGCTTTCTCATAGGTGCCTTGGATGGCATTCAGTTCTTCAACTACACAGAATCATAGAATAGTTAGGGTTGGAAAGTTCCTTAAGATCATCTAGTTCTAACTCCCCTGCCATGGGCAGGGACACCTCACACTAAGTCATGCCACTCAAGGCTCTGTCCAACCTGGACTTGAACACCACCAGGGGATGGACGATGTACAACTTTCCTGGGCAACCCATTCCAGCGCCTCACCACTCTTACAGTAAAGAATTTCTTCCTCAGATCCAATCTAAACTTCCTCTGTTTAAGTTTGAACCTGTTGCCCCTTGTCCTACCACTGCAGCCCCTAATGAATAGTCCATCCCCAGCATCCCTGTAAGGAAAGATGAAGAAGTGCCCTTTCAGACACCCACTGTGTCCTGTTGAGCTTCCAGCTTTTTATGAAGAAGGCTTACATTTACTGGTATTCTATGCCATGTATGCCAAACATGGGATCTGGGATCTGCTGGGGCATCTCTGATAGTACTGAACACCTACTTTTAAGCTAATAAATGAAACTTATTCTCCAATGGCTGTAATGGGAACTAATACACCATAGCTCCTTTATTTAGTTGCATTAACTCAGACTTATGGCTGAAGTCCTGAAGCTTGTAAACTCTGCAGTCTATACCCTATTTTGCAGACTCTTAGTCCCATCAGCCCCTTTTAAATTTTCAGATGTCAAAAAGTCTTAAGCCCAGCTGCACTCAGAAAACCAAATGCATTATACGTAAGAGTACACATCTCAAAAGACAAACAAACCCAAACAGTTTGGGTGGAGCTTTGAAAAACTTGGTCTAGTGGAAAGTGTCCTTGCCCAAGGCAGTGGGCTTGGAACTAGACGGCCTTCAAGGTCCCTTCCAACCCAAATGATAATATCTATGCCAGTGTTCTCCATTTCATTTGGAATAATCCAAAGCAAGGATCTGTATGCTCCCAGAAAAAAGGCAAGCATTAGGAGTAGCTGAATAGGCATTCAAGAAAGCAAGAAAACAAGAACATTTGAGAAACAAAGAGGCAGGGTAGAAAAATGCATATCATGTGGACTGCTTTAATTCTTGTCCTCAATCATGGTACTTCTAAGCAAAGCAATTTCAGAAATATTGTACAGAAGAATTAGTATTATATTTTGTATATAGAAATCCTTCCTTTTGCCAGATGGAGCCAAAATGAGAACACCACTGTTGCTGTTTTGATAAAATAGCATCAGTTTTTTAAACCTACCAGGATGTTAGCTGACAGCTCTACGCAGAATTCTTTTTCTTCATTTGGGCCTAAGGTGCCACTGGCTGGGGAAACAGTGGCAGAGCAGAAAGCTGCCTGACTTCCAATGAGCTGCCAAACAGAAAGGACAGATATTCAGCTGACTGATTTTCTCTTCAGATCAAAGAGGACGATAAGACTGAGGTATTCTCAGGTTTGGACAGTTTCAGGTAGCACATACATAGTTTGTGGAGGCCTGCTTTACAATTCCCCTATGGTTAATAAAATCCTTACATCTGCATTCATTCCAAATGATTTCAGTTGCCCAAATGAGACATCTGGGCTAGAAGCAGTCACTATTCTTCCTCTCAGTCACAAGCCTTTCAAGGGTGAAGTCAACACATCTAAGCAGGATCCTAGAGGTGCCCCATCTCTCTCAACTAAATGAAGAGGTGACCTACAAAGACAGTCCTAGTGACTGACTTAACTGCACATGGCATGAAGCCCGGAGTTACTCGATTACTCACACATTAACATCCGACACCACATAAACTGCTGTGGATATTCCTCCTAGGCTCCATCCAATCCAAAGGTTTTCCTATAAGTCCTATATCATCCACATGCTCTGTTAGGACCCCTTGGGCACCTGAGGACATCCTGGATGCTACTGAATGCTTTTATGTAGGCAACTGAGCTGAACCTCGGACGTCAGATCTGAATAACCAAAGCACTGACAGCTTACAAAGCAATTCAGCTTACAAAGTCAATTAACTGTATGTGTAGCGGGGGTCAGCACTATCATTGTAGCTAACAGACACCCCATTAGTATGTGCTAGAGAGCATTCTGCAGAGCAAAGTAGGTGTCCATTTTACCAAATACTTCTCTGAACTCCATTGTCTGTATAGACAAGATAGTATTCAGTTGCCTAAACACAGACAGAGAGGGTAGCCAAGCAATACACGCATGGCTGGCTGATGTGACAGGACTAACAAGAGTGCATTTCTTGAGTGAGACCTGGAGGTCAGGGATAACACTCTGCAGCATCCAAAATGGCACTAGACATACTTGTTCTGGTGACCAACTTTCTGCTGAGAATTCCATTGACTGAGAATAGAGTTCAGATCACATCTTACATACTGATATTAAATTTTGGGGTCCTAATCATAAAGCTAGATCCCACCCAGAATGTGAAACTTAAGCAAAACTTAGACACAACTCAAAAGCACCATTGTTTCTTTGCTCTACTAAATTAAATGCAAACCCTAAACTGCCATGGTACTTTGTTTAATACTCTAGTAGCTTACATCTTATTTCCCCTCACATTTCTGCCCACCCATTCTCCTGGGGATGATCCACAAACAGTAAGAAAATATCAACATCAATCTTTCATCAAGACTGGTCTCAAATTGAAATTTTGCTTATAAACAAGTAAGCAGCAATCACTATTCAAAAGAGAGATCAGAAAAGCTTTTAAGAGTAGTCATTATTTGTATTTTGATAGAAATTGCAATTTCCATCCCTGCTGTATGCTTCATCCATTAGAAGAGCATTTACCTTTCCCCATAAGTATTTTGCTGGCAGCAGTCTCTGGTTAAAAAGTTTGCTGGTTGCTTTGGCAGGAACTCCAGTATAAATTTCAGTGAATACTAGATGACTAGATATCAGGCATGCTTGGGGGGCTTGAACTTCAACAAAAACAGGAAGGTGACTGGAAATAAACACACAGATGGTCTATTGTTATTGCTAATGAGATGTGCTAGGCATGCAACAGCATGCTGGAAAGAATGATGATTACATTAGCAATATTAGCGATTGGATAGTTCATTGAGACAAAATCTCACTCTGAGTTTCTGCTACGTATTTTTGTTTAAAGAGATAAAACTACCTAAGGTAAAAAAATCACATGTGAATCTCAAAAAGAAAACAAAGCAGAGCAATATTTTTTCCCCTTACCTTCCTTTTCCATTTTCTACCTCTAGCTCTAGTACTGTGTGGAGACGCTGGCACCTCAATGATGTGAACTGGACTGACACAGTGCATACACCCAAAGGAGGCATTTTTCCAGCAGATGGTTGAATGGTAAAGGGAGATACCTAGGAAAGGAGAGGGGAAACAGAAAGGTCTTTGATGTCTGCATAGCAAGTATAAAATGCTGAAGCTACACAATCCGATTAGGACTTTTATGTATCTAGCTCTTCCTCAGACATATCCTTTCTCCCTGCCCCTTGAGTCCCACCTGGGTTGATTTCGGCAAGCACTATGCTAACTTTGTCTAGCCAGGTTTTCACAGGGAGATAAGACTTTGCTTCTATGGGGACAGCTCATAAAAAAGCAATGACTTAAGGGTAGTCAGAGCTAAGGGCACAACAGTGATGCCTGTGCGTGGAGTGAAGAAGATCGTGAAGGAGATGCAGTCAGCAGCAGTCTCCTCTCAAGTGGAGGGGCTGAGCAGCAGCTATGCAAGGTGCCACAGGCTGGGAAGATTCTTGAACAGAAGGTCAAGGAAAAAGGCTGGAGAAGTGGAAACAGAAGGAGCACCATTGTGGGGCAGAGGCTAAAGAGGTTCAGGAAAGCAAAGAGGTAGCTCTTTTGCAGGACGAATGGAGCACTTGATCTATGAGCTCCATTGGGACATGGATAGGCTTTGGGACGACAAATTCAAGTGATAAAAGTCTAAGATCTCTCTGGGGTTCAGGGACAAAAGGAGTAACAGTAAGAAGTAAGCACTTGAGGACTGTGGGGACAGGGTCTCCTCCAGAACACACCTATCCCTAATCAAGCAGTACTGATTTTAACTGTTCTGGGGAAAAAGGGATAGACATACACGCATACACGTATTTTGCAAGGCTGCCATAACCACCATAAATAAATCTTTCATTTTTGCCATCAACTTTCACCCAAAGTTGTGGAGATATCTACAGGATATGCAGAAAAGCAAACAAAGCTCAAGAAGTCATGGGGATACAGTACAATTTCTTGCAGGTTTCCAGTTCTTGATGGCTGACAGAAGTTCCTGTTTAACAAGCTCCAATCTCTATTGCAAAACCAACCAAAAAACCAGAACATTTTAAAAGGATCTAGACCAATTTTGCCACAAAACAAGCTAATTCATTCCCTTTCATAGGTACGCCCACAGAGAGAATCTGGCCTTTCATTACAACAAAAAGCACTTACCTAGAGTCTGAATTTCCCCATGTCCCTTTAATGCATAACATCCAGGAGAAACTCAGCTACAAAGCTTTTTCATGTGTGCCACAAATAATCAAAAATACCCTCACTCAATTCTTTGCCAGAAGTATTACCTTCAAGATGCTTAAGTTATTCAGATATTTCATATGAAATGGTGGAATGAGTTCTTAGGTCAAAGACTGGAATGGACTGCATTTGACACATCATAGACTAGATAATTCTAAACAATAGTTACAGTATTCACTGTTGCAAGAAGTTATTTCAAAGCTATTGTTTAAAGCTAAAAGGCCCAATTCAGTAGGTGCTGAGGTTCTTGTCCGAGATGTAGGTGTGCAGAAGTGTTTAGCAGCCTTAGTTCTGATAAACTCTTACCATTTTATTTATACCAGTAGCACCTGAACTCATGGTCATAGAGAAAACATTCTACGTCTCTCTGGATAACGGAATTTGTAATAAATGGAAATATAGAAAATTTCAAAGAAACATTTAATCTCAAGAGAACTTATGCATTTATGGAACTGTGCACACTCAGTTTCGTAAGAAGTCACAGAAACTATGTATTTTGACATCTGAAATGAATATCAAAACTCTTAACTATAAGGAAGAAATAGCTAAAGAAGGAGCGTAGCCAGCTATAGTAGTAACTTACCTCTTCATTTCTTTCAGCTAGACAAACCTTGCTTTCTTGCATACTCCATTGTGCTGGCAGCTGACATAGGTTTTGAATTTCAAACGCTTGTGACACACTCTCACCCTGCCTAATCAAACCTAACTGGAGTGACGGAACATCAATACAAAGAAGTGGACCCTAGGACACACAGAAACAGATGTCAGAATGGATACTTCTGCCAAAACTGCCTAATTAAGAAGGATACATTCTTAAAGATTAACATTCAGTTTCACAGGGAACAGCAGAATGTAAATGCATTGCATGTAATGCAGAAAAATTCATATTGTAGTGGGAGTATCAACATTGCCTCAATAGTTACCAGACAGCAAAAATACCTCTTGTTTGTAAATGCTTTAGACTCGTCGTGCCGTTAAGAGGCAAAAAGCTGAACATAGACAATGGCCAGGCCCCATAGCTAGTTATCCTGTAACACTGAACTTGCGTACCTTAAAAGCAGCCTCAACATGCAGCACAACAGGCTCTGTACAGGGTTCAATTTTACACTGCAGATTATGGCTGATGGACCCAGGTTTGCTTCCAGTAATTAGCAGGTCAAATTTACAGCATTTACTCACATCTAGAAAAGAAAAGTTCAGGGTCCTGCCTCAGCATTTTGCAAAGAAAAAGAAAGAACCTGTTGTAAACCTGTTCTTGAAGCTCCTGGAACCAAATTAAGTTTCCTGCTGGATCCAGTTGCACTACAGTGCTCTGTGACTCTCCCACTCACACCAGTTTAAGTATTTCTGTCACTAATTGTTCCTTGCAAGTCACCAAAACTTTACCTATGATGCCAGTACAAGGTTCAACTTCCATAATGTCACTGGACACAATTTTCTCCCATGTGTACTTGATTAATGATTTGCTGTTATTCCACATCTAAAACAAAGTCAATGAGTCAATTAATGTACTGTAAGCTACAAACAAGGTATTGCAAGTCTCACATCACACACTTTGCAAACTCCAGCCATATGCTCATCACCACTAAACATTACAGCCTAATAATACACCTCGAATCTAGCTACAAAACCAGCCCACTGTAGGAGTAGAAAGGAACAGAACTTCACCTAACCTCTGATGTAAACAGTACTAACCCAGTGCCTTGCCATGTTACTTTCATGATAATGTGGTATCCTCCCTTTCCTTTCTCCTTTGATGTAAAACAAGGACAAGTGGGATTCATCTGACTGCAAAACAGATGTAAGAGCTACATTTGACCTCATGTCCTAGGATTCTTTTTACCAAAAATAAAGCCAATTAGTGAGTGCTGGGAGCAATTCCTCCAACTTATTTTAACTTACAGGATGAGATCAATCACCCCCTGGATACTGCTAATGAGATCTCTGAGGACTAAGGTGGCTCAGATGTGGAGATCTATCCTGAAAGCACTATATGTAGTGAGATTATATAGCACTATTATTTAGTTCAGTGGCTATCTTCACATAGGTGAAGGTATTTTCTGAAATCTGAAGAAAATCCATTCTTTCCAATAACATTATCATATTTGAAGCCTTTTAAACTTCTACCCCATTTTTCAAAATTGTAACAGAACTTCTGAACTTAAGCTTTACATCTTTCTTCTGAAAGCAGCCTTTTTTTTTTGCTGAACGATCTGTTTCTGAAGGAGCTGTAAGCTCTCAATGTCTTTGGTTTGCTCTCCAGATCTATCCAGACATTATTTCTTAATTACAGAAATTAAGATTGTGCTCTGAAGCACAATTATCTCTAAGCACAGTTTAAATTCTTCTAAGACTAAAAAGCCAATTGGAAACTGTGAGGAATCTCATTATATTATCAGTAGATGACTTAATTACCTATACCACACATGTAGCTACATTGGATAAATGGAAAGCATGAAACAGGTGTCTTACATTGAAAAAGAACTTGGAAGAGAAAGGATAAAACTAAATGCCAGTTAGCAATATCTTTCAGAAAAAATGGGAAGACCATTAGGTGGGAAATGTCTTCCTGCCTGGCTCTAGCTAACAGGCTTATTTTTCAGAAACAATTTCAAGATCAAAAGGATACTGATATAGTGAAGAGGACACTGAGCAAGTGGAAAATCGCAGCAGCAATCTGTCCCATAACAGAACAAGTGGAATAAAGCCTAGGGACCTGCAGCTTTTGTGCCTTTTGTAGCTCTTCAGTGCTTGTGGTAGTTCTTTGCATGAACAGTGCCTTTGTTATGAAGCAATTTAATCATTCATTGGCTATTCCACCCAGCTGGAAAACTTTTACACTACAGGAGTGACAAAGTGATAAGCAACAGGTAGTGACCCAGAAAAACATTTAGAAGGGTAAAACTCTACAGTATCACACTTGAGAGATTAAGAAAGACAGAAGGCTGCAGACCAGAGTTTAAGGCTAAGGAGGCTTGCAAAAGGATTTTAGTACAGACCTTCCTGGAGTCATGGCACCTCTCAAAAATATTTAAGAAACTAAAATAACATGGATTGTCTGATCTCTTCTAATAACATCTAGTGACACAAAGCACATGATAACAATGAAGTCAAAAGCAAACGAACCTTAAATGTTCTTCTGATGTTTACACCAACAAAGTTTTCCCCAGGGATGATAATGGCATATGGTTCCAGAAGAAGATTAAATGCTTCTGTTAGTCCTTTAACTTCTATTCCCAGTGCTATTACATCTTTTGTTTTGTATTCTGGGATATTTTGAAACATCTCTTCTACTAAACTTTAGGAGGAAATACGGTAGAATTATTAAGTACCCTAAACTGGTGTTCAAACTGGATTCCCTCTTTCAATTGTCAGATCAAAACTAAAATCATCAGAAGTTTCTCAAGTTTAAACTGCCCAGTGTGCAGTTAGTTCAGGCAGTGACAACTGAAAACTGGAAAAAATACAGCAGTTCAACATACTCTAGTTGTCCTAGTCTGGTCATGAATAAGTATATAAAAGTCACAGACAGCTGTGAATAACAGTAATTACAGGAAAATCTGCTGGAAATCTCAGCCTGGAATATGAACAGAGAAAATGATGCTATTATCTTTTTCCAGGAGAGGTGCAGCCCTAACCTGGGCTAAGGCCTGTGTTCAGACATGAGATCACATAGATGCTTTGTGCCACAGTAAGTTGTGCAGACAAAGCCCCTTGTTATTGTGAGTCCACCATCAGAGAGATGAAGAACCTCTAACTTAATGTAATAGCATAGCTAAAACGTGGCTAAACATTTTATTAGGGAATACCGTTTTTCAGCTTACCAAGGTGATTCTGGGATGTCCGCCAGTACCATCTGAATCACACTGTGATAGCTCTTCAGCTACACAGATGAAGGAGGAGAGGATTTTAATGTGAATTGGTTACATTAAGGATTAAAACAAGAGCAGAAGAGCAGAGAATCAGAGAATCAGAGAATCACAGAACAGTTTGGGTTTGAAGGGAACTTAAAGCTCATTCAGTTCCAACCCACTGCCAACAGTAGGAACACCTTCCACCACACCAGGCTGCTCAAAGCCCTATCGGACTGGGCCTTGAACACCACCAGGGATGGAGCAGCCAGTTTCTCTGGGCAACCTGTACCAGGGCCTCACCACCCTCACAGGGAAGAACTTCTTTCAAATATCTAATCTAAATCTTCCCTCTTTCAGTTTGAAGCCATTCCCCCTTGTCCTATCACTGCAGGCCTGTGTAAAAGTCCCTCCAGATTTCTTGTAGGCCTCCTCAGACACTGGGAGCTGCTGTAAGGTCTCCCTTGGAGCCTTCTCTTCTCCAGGCTGAACAAGCCCAGCTCTCTCAGGCTACCTCCATAGGAGAGGTGCTCCAGCCACTTGATCATCTTTGTGGCCTCCTCTGGACTCACTCCAACAGGTCCACGTTTTTCTTCTGTTGGGGGCGCCAGAGCTAGGGAATCTCACAAGAGAAGATAAGAGGGAGATAATCACATCCCTCCACCTTCTTGTGATGCAGCCCAGGACACAGTTGGTTTCTGGGCTGCAAGCACACACTGCTGAGCTTCTCATCAACCAAGATGCAAAGGTAGTTTGCATTTAAAGAATGAATGCTCATCATAGGAGTAGTAAGCTCTGATAAACAGTATTCAAACTCCAAAGCTACTAAAACACGTTTGACTCCAAAATATTAAGCCAGATTCTGATCTCATGGTGTATGTATGGTTCCAAGAAAAATACTCATTTTTTACATGCCTGTTATTATTTCCCTAGTATATTGCATACTACACACAAGCATCTGCAAAGGCTCCCCAGATTAACCTCAGTACTGCTGTACTAACTTGAAGTTTCTTCTACACTTCCATCATGGGAAAGGAAGATGCCTTCTATATTCTAATGGGGGGGGGGGGGGGGGGGGGA
>JASSUY010030128.1:0-26801 GCA_032466535.1 Forpus xanthops
GCCTGGAGAAGAGAAGGCTGCATGGAGACCTCATAGCAGCCTTCCAATATCTGAAGGGGGCCTATAGGGATGGTGGGAACGGACTCTCCATTAGGGACTGTAGTGAGAGGACAAGGGGTAATGGGTTCAAACTTAAGCAGGGGAAGTTTAGATTGGATATAAGGAAGAATTTCTTTACTGTAGGGATGGTGAGGCACTGGAATGGGTTTCCCAAGGAAGCTGTGAATGCTCCATTGCTGACGGTGTTCAAGGCTGAGTTGGACATAGCCTTGGGTGTCATGGTTTAATGTGAGGTGTCCCTGCCCATATCCTTTCCAACCCTAACTATTCCATGATTCTATGATTCTTTCACTGCCACTCACATTGCTCCTAGCACATCCTCAGTACATGGTTTGCCTGATTTGCATTGAACTCTCACTGAAGTCCTGGTCCTTTTCTGTGTGGCTCTTTTGCAGGCAGAAGGATGCCATCCTGCACCAAAGTACAGGGTTTGCAGTGCTCCTATTGAACTCTGTGGTGTTTCTATTGACACAGGTCCCAAGTTTCTCAAGGTCCCTCTGGACTAAAGCTCTGCCAGCTCTGCCAAATGGAGATGGATGTCATTGCTTGTAATCCATTACCATCCATAAATGTGCTGAAAGTGTGCTCTGTGCCATCAGCCTGGTGACTGATGAAAGTATTGAACAATATCAGCTCCGTGTCATCCCCTGTGGTACTCTGTTCGTGACTGGCTGCCAGATGGCCCATCATAACATTGATTACTGTTCTTTGACCTAATGGTCAGATAATTTTCAGTCCATCTAGCAGTTTGCTCATGCAACTCATGTTTTGCATGAAAATGTTGGAGACTTTCAGTTGTCTGAGCTGTCCCCAATCACTGTGAGTTTCTGATGATGGACTGCATCCATAAAGTCACATCAGCACTCTCATCTGCTCACCTGGTTCTGAATACTAACAGCTTCTATAGGTAGACCTTCATTTGTTGCTCCTTCTATCGGTTGTTCACCTGCTTCCCGAATCATGCTGGACATGTGAAGGTGTGAGAGTAAGCTTTGCCAATGAAAACCTATGCAAAAAAGGCATTAAATGCTTTGGTCTTTTGCTTATCATCTGTTAGCGGGCTGTCCCCCCACTTCATTGGTAGACCCACAATTTCTCCACATTTCCTTTTGCTGCTAACATAATGTAACATCCTTTACATTTCTCTTTGTCCCCAGTAAGTCTGAGCTCCAGCTGGGTTTTGTCCTTTCTGATTTCACCCCAGAGTGAATTAACAATTCTTGCATGCTCCATTTCCTTGCTTGCCCAAGTTTCCTGTTGTGGTTATCTCTTATTTAGCATGCCAGTTGAGAAGATACTTGCTTAGACAAACTCCTGATCTTTCTGCACAAGGGGATGGTTTGCTCCTGAGCTGTCATTTTCAGATTCCTTGGGGCACAGATACTCTTGTCTGGAATCCCAGGCCTTCAGTTGGTCTTAGGTTAGCAGGTCACAAACGTTCCTCCTTGGTATCCCACCTCCAGATTGCCCGCCCCGTCTGTTTGCACTTTGGGCCCATGACACTGACTCAGATCTCATGTAATTTCTGAGAACCACAGTCTTAGTGCTGGGGAGCCCTCCTGCCCTCAGGCTATTCCACAGGTCAGCTCCCTCTCTGCAGGGCTTGTCTTCTCTGTGTCAGATGTAGAGAAGACAGCAAATAATGGATTTAAACTGCAGCACATGGATTTAGGCCAGACATTTGAAAATAATTTCTAAGGGTCTGGACAGTTCTGGAAACAGAGCACAGTGATCCCATAAAACCTCACCCTTCAGGATTTGTAAGAACAGTCTAGGTATATACATAGAAATGAAGAAAGAAGAGGGCAGTGGGGTTATGCCAGCATAAATTTGGTATAATTATCATAATTTCCACTGTCAATAGAATCATAGAATCATGGAATGGATTGGGTTGGAAAGGACCTTACGATCATCCAGTTCCATCCCCCCCTGCCATGGACAGGGACAACTCACACTAGACCATGTACAGTGACTCCTCTTTTCTCTCCCATGTTGAAAAGCAACAGAGCTGTGGTCTGTGCTCCTGTGGCCAGAGCACTTTCTCTATCTTCAGCTCAGCAGTGTAGGAAGAAAACACTGGGTTGCCTCATCAATCACTATGAGATGTGAGATGTGGGGCTCTGTGCTCGCTGGAGAGGAAAGCCCTGGGGCACAGGGTGCAGCTCAGCTCCCCAGGGCAAGCTCCAAGGGCTGCTATGCCCATGAGGGGAGGAGCTGCCCCAGCAGCACTGAGCACCCTCCTCTTCTCCAGAAGCTTCAGATGAGCCTGAGCTGAAGATCATCACTTTAATGTGTTCTAACCACATTCACTCTTCTTCAGCCCTCCTGCAGGTCAAGGTTACCCCACAGGAGCCACAGTTAAGGACACTCACAGCCATCCCAAGTCACAAATCAGTATCTCTGCTGCCATTAGTCAAGGCCAGGTAAAAGCAAACCCAACCCCAAATCTTCACATTTCCTAGTGAAATGAATCTATTCCTTGGTGAGTCTGTGCGATCTGCAGGTTCACAGCTCTTCAAAAATGGTCCATAAAAATATTAACCCTTGGGTGTTCACTGCTTTGGTTTAATTCCCTATGAACACTCGGGATTTGCTGCAAAATTGAGAGCAAGGTGAGGTCTAGTTTGGGGTTGTATTTTACACACTGACAAAAGCAAGGGAAAGGATGGATGTTTCTTTTTTGTGGGGCAAACATTGTATGTATAACTGCATGTGTTCAAGCAAAGAAACTATGGACCCTACAACACAACTGCTGTAATAGTTTATGGCATTTAAATAAATTTAAAATGTGGAAACTCCAGGGGGTCTGCAGCTTGTCACTACCAAGTTTTGTCCTAGGGACACTTTGGAAAAGCAAACTCCTTTACGAAAGGTTTCCCAAAGGAAATGGAAATTTGGAAGGCTTACATTTCTTATATATCTTATATTTCGTATATTTCCTTTCTGCTCCTCACCATAAATTCTGTATGATCTCTCCACAAGCAAGTAGGCTGAGAGAAGGTTTGTTACTGACAAGCACTGGCAGTGTTTCTCCTGCCTGAATTTGCGTAGCCATTGCTGCTGTTCACCAGAAAATGCAGCTTTCCTCACTAGAAATGAAAGGCAAGCCAGATGTCTGTTATTCATTTTTCTAAGTTATTTCTAGTGTTATATACTTCTGCATTCACAGTAGAAGCCCCATGGTGTGGCTTTTACTTAAAGCTGTTGGCTCCTGGAGGTGAATCTCTCCTGTCATTCCAGGCAAAATCCTAGCTTTCACACATGAAAAGAGGAGTTATGGGCTGTGATTTTTGCAACCCAAAGGCTCAGAAAATGAGAGGGCATCCTGAGCTCCAAAGCTTATTTTTCAAACTCCATGACTTTTAATTCAACCTACTGATGGGGAGAGAGAAGAGGGAAGAAAGGAGGACAGCTTGCAGGGATTTTTCTCCCTTCTCCAGCTTTTCTGTATGTCCAAGGAATGGCCATGCAAACCATGGGAGCAGGCTGGGGAAAGCAGTGCCAGAAGTCATTGGCTCATGGCAAGCTTGGAGCTGCAGGTCTTGAGAGGACAGGGGCTGGCTGAGTGTTTGGAAAGGAAGCTCTGGTGACCGCAGATCACCTCCTTGCCGTCCTGCTGCCCTTTTCTTCCTCCTGGATTGTTGAACCATTGATTCATTGTTATGTTCAGAGAAAAGGTTGCTCACCAGGGATGAGGGCAGCTTTGTTTAATCTTCCTGGGGCTGTGCTCGGGGCTTGAGCGAGTTGTTACTGGCAACAGCTCTAATTTGAACCAGGCACTTGTTGCTATCAGTCCACATTGGACAGAGGATCCTGCTCTGCTGGGAGAGCCAAGCCAAGAAAGGAAACCTGCGGGAAGCAGAAACCTTGTGGACACAAGCCTTAGCTGAGGCTGCTGCCTCCTGGTTGTGCCAGGAGGGTGGGCAGCACCCCTCCTGCCCAGGCAGGGGTAGGAGCCTTGTCCTTGCATCATTCCCATCTGTGAGCTCTCAGGGTGGTGGGGTACTTGCTAGTTGGGTTGGTTTGTTTTGGGGTTTATTTTTTCTGGAGAAGGGCATGAACAGAGGAGCTGATGAGTCAGCAAGTAATTGGGTTTGTCTCTGCTTCAGTGTCCTAAATGGATGATGGATGTCCAACCAGGTGGGAAAGAGGTGCTGCTATCCTCTGCTCTCACTCCTCCTGCTTTCTCTCTAAGGAGAGAGGTCTCAAGGGCAAGGCCTTCAGGAGCCTTCTGGAAGGGAGAAATGTTGGCCCATATCAATGGGAATATCCTCCACATCTGTTCTTTTGGGACACTGAGGCTTGGAAAGCACTGTGTTTATTCAGACCCTCCCACTCTGCCCCTGCACAGCTCCAGTACAGACTCCAAGCTCTGCTTGACATTTATTTTTCCCTTCAGAAGCTTCAGTTATGTCAGACAATCTCCATCACCAGGTTTCCAACTCCTGTATGCTCGAACCCTCCTCCAGAGCCACCCATTATTTGTAGCTGCTGCCTGGTTTTGGCAAGGCTGGTCTTAAATGCCTGTGGAGCCCATACTTGCCTCATTCTGTCAGTAGGACATGGTAGCCCATGCTCCTGGGCTGCTCCAGTTTGCCCTCAAGGAACTTCCACTGGTCAGATGAGGAGAGAATGCAGTTTGGCAGTTTAATTTCCCACAGATTGCTCTGAAGACACCTGTCAAGTCACAGCTGGCTTGTGTCTTTTGAGAAAGGCGCTAGGAGATTTCTGCAGTGCTCCTGTTGATGCTGGGGGAGACAGCGACGCAAAGTGCTGCCATGGGCTACTCCATCATCGCGTGCTTGTGGAAGTAAACACCACGTATTCTCCAACTTCATTTCCTAGCTCCATTGCCCACTGTAACCTACCTGCAAGGATATTGTGTTTGATAATGGCATTAGGAAAAACTGCTCCAGTTCTCAAGCTTCCCTCTGCTGTGCTCCACTGGCTGAGTTGCTGCCAAGAGCAAGTGGTGATGATGGCACTAGTGACTACAGATGTAATGGGGTGTGTGTTGGTCCCCAGTGCTCTCCACCCCATGCACTGTGTCCTTACACAAGCATTGGGTAAGATGTTTGGCACAAACATTTTCCCCTTGCAGCCATAAAGCAAAGTCTTGATGACTTTATTTGCCAAGCCACAGCAGATAAACAGAGCATTTTCTTTCTTTTATATCCAAAACCGGGGCTACTTGTTGTTTTGCACCTACCAGGCCCAAGCGTACCCCACACCAACACTGCACTCAGTGCCAGGGAAGCCAAGGGTGCTTGCAGCACTGAAGTGTGATCAGAGCTGGCATGGCTGTGCCATGCACCTTACCTGGTTGTTAACGTAGGTAATGACAGAAGGCATATGTTGATACACCCACAGGCTGCAGGAGAATCTGGCTTCCTTCCTCCTCGTAAGACATGTGAGCAACTGGTTGAACTGGATTGTCAAACCTGCTTCAGTGTACTTGTTTGCAAAGCAAAAAACCTCCCAAACCTCCACACAACCCACGGGAAGAATAATTGAGGGGAATGGGTCAAGGGGCTCTCAAGGCTACTTTTCAAAGCTTTTACCTTCTACATGTTCAAGGTAACATCAACATCAGAAACTTTGATGCTCCTAAGTGGATGTTTTACCTTCCCAACATCCAGCAACTTTGGTATTTGAGCTGCTAAAATCAGATCTAAGTATATACAAAATGGTAGCGAATTGCTTCTGTTGCTCCAGATTGTTCAGCTTCCCTGCCTGCTTTGTGAGCAGCCAGACCATAAGCTGTGATGGCAAACCTTCCTAGGTGTAATACCTTTAATCCCCAAGATACCTGCTATGCTTAGCAGAGAGAAGGCTGAAAGAATTGGGGTTTTCAGCTTGGAGAAGAGAAGACTCCGGTGAGACCTTTTTGCATCCTTTCAGTACTTTAAAAGGGCCTATAGGATTGACGGGAAGAGACCTTTTATCAGGACCTTTTGCAATAGGAGAAGGGGTAATGGTTTTAAACTAAAAGAAGGGAGATTCAGGCTGGATGTGAGGAAAAAAGATGTTTACAGTGAGGATGGTGAAACACTGGCACAGGTTGCCCAGAGAGGTGATAGAAACCACAACCTTTGTGACATTCAAGGCCAGACTGGATGTGGTTCTGGGCAACCTGATCTAGTTGAAGATGTCCCTGCTCATTGCAGCGAAGTTGGACCTTAGAAAGTCTCTTCCAACCCAAACTGTTCTATGATTCTATACTCTGATGGTGTGGCATCATTCCTGAAGATTTTCTTCGTAATAAAAGCAGAATTACGTCGTAGAGGATGAAATCTCACCACTTCTCAAAATGGTTGAGAGGTAAGGCATTAGTTTACTGACTGTGGTATCTGACCTTTAGAAAGCACAGAAGGCTGTACTGGAGGCAGGAGCCACTGTGAAGATCTAAGTGCCAGAATGAAGGTTTTATTACAAATATATCCCCACTTCTTCTGTAAACATTTATTTTTGTATAGACATAGAGTTCAGTTTGCTTTTAATGTGCTTTCTCATTTTTTATTCCTTTCAGATTACTCCCACATACAGTCTGATAGCTATGCTGTGTCTTACTGCAGTCACTGGCTGACTGCATCATGAGCATCTCTGTTGTGCTCACAGCCAGGTGTAGAAGTGAACTAAAAAGTCAGGGTTTGACACAAAGAGAATGTCAGAGGACGGGTACATAGGGCATTTCTTTTTCTTTTTTACTTTAATGAAAACTGCCTTTATTTTTCAGGCAGTTTCCTTTTATGTGAGTACAAATAAAAGCAATTTCACTGATTGCGTTTAAGAACGAGACCCAAGAAACATAACCTGTAAGTATAAACCTATTTTTATGCTACTGCTCATTTCACAATAGCTTGATGAGTTGGGTGCTCTTTCCAGCAACCTGAGGGGGAGAGGGAGCACATATCCCACACCAAGGTGGCAGAAAAATGCTTAAAATGTTTAGCTTGGGTTTTTTTTTGAGAACAACTAAATCTCCATTGATTTTTCTGGAGATCAAAGCTGAACATACGTAACTAGAAAGAATAGCCCCAGGGAGAGCAGGAAAAAAAGGCATGACACTTTACGTTGATTTAGCCATTATATTCTACTGGACAAACAGAACATAGCAAGAAGAGGCATTACGCATCATTGTTCCCAAAGGTGGCCTTGATATTTGCAAGTACTCGCACACAATTACAGCTGTAAGTACAGTAGCAAATGATAGAACTTTGCCCCTCCCTCTTTACCTTTTAAATCGTAAGATGACATACAGTGCTTCTTCGTCATCCAAAGGATGCCACAGAGGTGGGTAAAGTATCACTATGTTCCTCTCTATAGAGGAGGTAGTAAAACAATGGAGAGAAAAAGCCCTAAGCAGGTACAAAGAAGAAGGAATCTTTCAAGTCTATGAGAGATGCTTCTCTGGGTCTTACTGGCTGCTTGCAGCTGAGGTTTCTGGAATCCTCTAACTCCCACTTTGGGGGAAAACACTCAAAATACCGCCTGAGGCACCAAAGAAGAGTTGGGGTTCGTAATTTCCAGCTTGATATTTTGGACAGTGGAGCATGACCCAATCAACCAGCTTTTGAAGACTGTTTCCTGGACAGAAGGAAATGTTATATGAAGACTGCTTAAGGTCTATCCAGTGATGTTAGAAACAAGTTGCCATCAACATATTCTCATCTCATGTTTTGTTCTAAATGGAGAAGGGAAGAATTCAAATTGCCTTTGACTTGATAAGAATACACTCAGGGGTCAGGGATGGGAAAGGCTGCACACATCTCCTTAAAAAGCAATACATTTGCTTTTAGCCCACAAAACCTGGTAAGTCCTATTTAGGACTGAATCACTGCTTCTCAAACTTTGATGCACATAACTTCACCTCTAATTTGTACTTCTTGATTACTTTGTGGACTCTCAAAACTCCACTACTTCCAAGATCATAAGCAACTTCATATCCTACTCCACGTGATCATGAACCCCTTTTTGGATCTGGAAGTCCAAGAATATGCTTATGACTTGGGGACAGACCTGCTACCCTGGTAGTGAATACACAAAACTTGCAAGGCTTGGTTGTATGGCAAAATATAGCAGGGACTAGACTAGTATTTCTGGAAACTAAATACTGCTGGAGACAGACCCCAGGCTTGATGCCGCACTGCTCTGAGTGTTCACACTGCTCAGGACAAGTCCTTCCGTAGGAGATTCCTCTTGGAAAAAGGTAGTTGAAGAGATCCAAGCTGGAGCCAGGGAGTGAGCTCAGAGTGTGGACAACTGCACGGGTGATCCAGTGCTTGAATTCTCTTCTTGTCTCTCTTTACTCAGTGGTGTAGGTTCATCCTTTAAGAGTGGATGGATGGATGGATGGATGGACAGGCAATCTGTTTCCTGTATTAATTGCCTGAACTGCTCTGTTCCCTAAATTGCTTTCTGTCCTTTTCAAATCTTTAAAATAGAGCAGCAGAAAAACTGTGCTAGAGCTGTCAGAAACATGGCATAAAAAGGGGAGGGCTAAGGTAATGTCAAGTCATGGTCATGTTAGTCGCAGCTGCTTTTGAGGTTGAAAGGGATGTCACCATATACACAGTATGAGTATAGTAATGCCTGTATCTAGTCTCCAGTACTTTCTGCCTTGTGGGCAAGTCCCACCAAATTCTGTTTGCCTCTGTAATATCATTAATTGCCATCCATGGCAGTATCTCATGTATCCAGTGTTTGGCTACCAGTACTTCTGCAGGTATTTCCCCATGACACACCTGCATTGCACACTCACTTCCCTCTCTTTTCCAAACACCCTCTCTCCATAAGCAACGCATGAGGATTGTACCTTTGCTAGAACAGTTTCTGCGTCATCCAGGGAACATCTGCGTGGTGAGTATCAGGACCTTGAGTGCCACCTCACCTTTGCTCAAGGACTGTATTTAGGCTCAGGCCCTTGCCTATTATCCCTTCCCAAACTCCACTGCAGGCCCATGCCTGGCCGTGTCCCCTGCTGAGCCCTTGCTCTTGCCTCTGCCTGACAGTGAGTGCAGCATCTTCAACCTGTTTGCTGATGGGAAGTATTTGCAAATCTGTGGAACAAAGAGACAATCTAGGCTTTGTCTCCACAATGGTGCCCTTCAATTAACCACACTGGATTCAGTGTCACTTTAGCTTGTGTAACTGCCTAAAGGTATAGCTGTAGGGCTGCATGCTACCGACCTGGGGCTCCTCTGCCACAGTCCTGGAATCCTGTCTTTGTTGGATTGCTGTATAATAAAGGCTTCATTCAGTCTGTAGTGCTGCTGTTCTCTTCCAAGTGGCTCTTATGTTTCCTCTCCCTTACTGTGTTGCTGCAAGGTCTTTATTGTGGGGAGCTAAAATAAAACTGACTCACTCTTTGTTAACAACTCCAGCGTTTGTGAGGCAGCTGCACATTTACCCTCCATAAAATAAAGAATTCCCATCACTGTGGGCCTGGCTTTGCCCTCTCTGGAGCCAGTAGGACTTTGTTTTCATGTGATTTAAGCCTCAGATGATGAGACTGGTATCAGCAAATACAAAAGGAACACGTCCAGCTTTCGAAAGTATTGTTTATGATAGGCAGAAGCACAGTTGTTTCAGCAGTGAGTATTGGGCATTCTGCTCAGTGGGGCTGATCTTGATGTTCACAGCCATGTGTTGCCCTCCCACAAATGATGATATTCATTAGCACACATTCTCCCTGATGGAAACCAGCCTAGGTGAGCCACAATGAGGTTCATGAGCAACCGATTGTGCCTGAGGTATTACGAAACTGTAGTAAATTTGTCACCACAGCCCTGCTGAAAGGAGTATTGTGCAGGTGATGACAAAGCCAGAGGAATTGTCCAGTTTAATTCTGCAATCAAAGTGCACAGCATAACTTGAACTGCAACCCATGGTTTTGGGGTTGGTTTCCGTTCCTGACAGTGTCACCAGCTGTGATGTTCCTATACCAAGCTATAAATCCTGCTTTGGGCTGTGATCTCCTGAGTTTCTAGGCTGGCTTCCCAGGCTCCTCAATGTCCATGAATTCCATGTGAATAGTCTTTGTAGATGTAGAGTGGATCTGCTGCTTCCCTGATATTGGACAGCAATTGTGTCAGTGCTGGCATATTGCATGATTTGAGAGGAGACCCTGGCAGTCTTATCTGCAATTGTTTTGAATAATCTAGCAAAACTGACCACATTTTGGGAAGAACATGAAGTTTTCAGTTATTTCATCAGTCTGCTTTACTGATTGCATTGTTTTAACCAACTTGACTTGGTTCATGAGCAGCATGTGGTTTTGGATTGGCCTCTAGTTTTTGAGGAATGCTGTGTGTTTCATAGCTTCCCTCCTGGGCTGTGTCCTCCAGCCACTATTACCAGACCTGCACCAGCTCGTGCACAGCATCTTAGGAAATGACCCTTTGACCCCTGGACAAGGAATGTGGCAAGGTTTTGCTTTAGCTTCCCTAGTGCATCTCTGCCAGCATGAGGTTTTTTTGCGCTGTAACTCAACGTAATTGCCATAAATATCTGCTCAGGTATAAAACAATCACCTACCTCATGAAAGGCCTTTGTGTAAATTGCCCATGCTTGTGTGGGAGTGTTTTCTTCTCCGCTGGAAAAGAGCCCTTATAAGGAACAGTAACAACGAAGATTCTGTTAGAGAAAACTGTTTATTGAAGGTTTACTATCTCCCAGGTTTTGCTGTGGAATCATTTACGCAAAGCTGTGAGTCACAGGCTCAAAGTTCCGCATCTGAAATCGCTGTCAGAGTGAATGAATTTTGTGCATGACAAAGAGATCAGCAGTGTGCATACATTACAGTCAGTTCATAATTACCTTAAAATCACATGGCAAATTATAATTAGGACAAGAGCTGTTAAAATCAAGAACAAAAGAAGGCCAGAACCTGAAGCTGTTTACTGCTACACTTCTCCTTGAAGGCTTGAAAGATGCCCTAAGACCTAACCAGAAAGTACCATAAAAATCATCAGCTCCCCTCCTAACTGCTGCAGTGTCAGTGAGTTTGGCAGAAATGTCTGTGAAGTGCAACATTTACTTGTGGTACATGTCACAGGGACCTAGGCATAAAGACCCAAAATTGACATGTCTGAACAGCAATAACTTCGTTACCCAGCCTGGATGGTCAAACCTACCTAGTAAATTGAAATGACCTGTGTCTGGGGCTGTTCTGTCTCCTCAGCATCTGGGCTGTGCAATATCTATTAAAATAGACCTTCCTCTAAAGGGATCTCTCTAGAAACAGGAGGGGAGTTACAAAAGGTGAAAGATGCCTCAGGAAAATATGTGTCGCTCTTGAAGGAGGTGACTATCCATTAGCCCCACAGAGCAAAGGAAGACTTAGGCCACAGCTAAGTGACTACAAAAACAGATCAGAATGAAAACTTGAAAAGAGACATTTCAGTGATAGAAGCTAAAACCACCCACCCACTCCCCTGCCAACCCTGAGTGCAGACAGCAATCCTAGTCAATGGGTTAAAGCGGTGTTGGTGTAAGAATGAAGTCAGCCTACACACGCCTCAATCACCCACAGTGAGCTCTTGCCATGGCCCCTGTTTTGCTGGTGGTGCAGAGACACAGTCCCATCCTTCAAGGTGCTTGGTGTCCCAGGACATAGTGGGAGATGGCAGATCCCTCGGCAAGGTGAGGAATTAAGGGAGACACTGGGACAGCCTCGAACACAGGCGAGAAGGTTGAAGCCATCAGAAAAAAGACTGTTTTATGGGGAACTTCACTGCAAGCTATGGCCGCTGCCTGTGGGTATTTGTGCTTTATCCACACACAGTGAGCAGGGTGTGAGGCAGTGCCCATGTGAAGGGCGGACTGTGGGGCAGCATGCTGCCAGCAGGCAAGCTCCCCTAACCCCATGGGAGTGAGAAACCATCTGAAGGTAGCTCTGTGCAGGAGAAGGATGCTGATTCCAAAGTGTGTAGGAATGACTGAATCAAAGAAGTGAACTCACCCAGTTTACAGCAGCTGGTACAGATTATTATTTAACTGAATCACAGCAGAGCATATGCTTCCTACCCGTAAATCCAGATGAAACTGATTAATTCCTGGGAGATTTTATTATGAAGAGATTACATTCACTCTTCATTTGAGGCTTTGTTTGAGAGTGTTTTATGGCAGGGTCAGTGTTTGTGCAGACCCTGCTTTCTCACCTGACCAGCTATCCCCAACACTATGTGCGTTTCGTCACAAGCACATGCCTCAGAGCTGCTGTTTTGGTGATGTCAGCCCAGGGAGTGAAGCCATGGGCTAACCCCTGTCTAAGAAGGGCAACATTGCCCATCCCTTTGATGCTATATGAAGCAGTCGAAGACCCATTTCTCCGCATCTGAGAGATGCCAAGATTCTGACATCCCGGCTTCAATTTTGCTCTTAACTATAACTTCCACCACAAACATCCACCAAAAGAAGGCTAACACTTTTTCTTCACAGATGAGACATGTCATACCAGCAGGCAGTTCCTGCTGCCGGGAAAACAGCTGGGAGGCTGCTGAAGTCCCTCAAACAGCGAAGATTTCTCTCTTCTAATGACTCCCAGATGACACAGCAACCCCTCTTACCTGCTAGCCTGCAGTTTATGTGAGAATTGCATTAAGGTCTCTCTAATGTGTGCTAAAACTAGATTAACCTGAGGAAGGATCCTTGCTTCTCTTCATGGGGCTCTGATCTGGAAGACTCTCTCTGTATACTGAATCACAACGTTTTTTGCTCTCAGCAAGCCAAGACAGGCAAAGCTCCTGCGATTTTTATCCTTCCTTCTGCCATGCCATGTAGTAAGGGAAGAGAAATCACTAAATCTTCCCTGCATGAGGCTGATCTTCTTTGAAAACCAAGAATACTCTTCATATGTTTTGGAGGAGAATTTAATAACCTTCCTGGATAGCACAGGAGCTCCCAGGCCTGGAGGCACCATAATTAATACTAGCAATCAAGCTTGCTGTCATGCCCAGATTTAGCCTCCTGGTTAGCCACACAAGAACTGGAGAAAATAAACTTTGGTAGGGTCAGTGCCTTTACATCGATAACAAACCCAGACAGTGCAGGTCCAGACTGATGATCTTTCAAGAGGCATGTGCAAGTCACTGCAACTGTTCCTATGTTCTGGAGTGGAGTGATGCTGAGAGGTCAAGGTGCCTACGCTCTAGCACAGCTCAGAAGCAGTGAGGGTGTGAAGTGTGCACCATCTTGGCAGATACAGCTGATGTGATGACTATGGAGACAATGCTAGTTAGTAAGAAATATGTGTGCTGTCAATCACCAGTGTAAAGCCAGATGTGTGAGCTTACATTTGTAGCTAGATGGCTGATAAAGTGACAGATTCTTCATCTGCAGGAACAAGAAAGTTTGGCATACAGCTGCTGCTTTTACATGGCAAGGAAGAAGTCTGATGTGTCTCAGTTAATTGGCTCAGTGCAGGGTAAGGCCAAGGGAGCAATGGACCTGAGATCAAACCCATTAAGCACAAAACCAGTTTAGATTCCAGGTGCTTTGAATTTGTGCATTTGTAAATAATTAAGATGATACTTCAGGGGTTTTGATGGTGAATTTTGTTTCCCCAGCTAAATATAAACCAGACTGTCTCTCAGCCTTTGCATGCTATGCAAAACCTTCAAGAACCCTATGCAAAGGTTCCAGAAAGTATGTCCTCTGGGACAGCTCACAGGTTGAGTGATGGGCACGGATGTGAGCAGCTGGGTACTAACCCACACTTCTGACATGAAGGTGACCTGTGGGTCTGAAAGTACTTAAAAGTCACATGTCCTGAAGAATCTCTGTCCAAGTGGTTATTCATTGCTGGGATCACACGGTTACCATTTAAGACAAGAAAAGGCTTTTCCATCTTGGTCTTATCAAAGTCCCTATGTATGTTTCTCAAGCATTTCTTGCAAGCCAGATTTGATGCATCACATTACATTAGAGCTTCTGTGCTTCTTTCTTCTCTTCTTTTCCCCAGGTCTAAAACAAGATTAGTTTCCATTGAGGTGTGGTAATTCTGTAAGAGGGAAATTGTAGTCAAGGGCAGCTTTAATCCAAGACTCAGGCTCTGTTCATCTAATGGAGAGATAATCAGCTAAGCAGACACAGGCAATGAGTTTTATCATGCTTTCTGTTACAGGCAGGTTCTTGTGCTGTCTAGCCGTGTTTCCAGCATGCACTTGGGACCACTGGGCTTTTGTTTCCTTCTAGAAAGAACAGTAATAGGCACTATAAACGAATGGAATGCGATACCTACATCCCACATGACAGCAGCTTAGGAAAGGTTCATAAGAACTTCTTACTATCTCAGCACCATCCTTTCAGTCAGTTCAGTGTGGCTTAAGCAAACTGAGGCACAGTTTGCCATTATTCAGAGGGACGTCAAGGCCGTAGGACCACTGGATGTCAGAGTGCAGTTGGACCTTTATTGACAGGGAGGCAGTGAGAAATCAAACATCATGGAAGTATCTGACAAGGATCACATCTCCTGGAGAAGCTATCCTGCAGATAACTTCATACTTGGCATGTAGAAAAAGATTTCCCACGAACATTGATTATTAGTATCCAATGGGACAGAATCTCAAAAAGAAATTCCCTTCCAGAGCATCTTAATTGTGGGAGAAGATAGGAGTCCAGATGTTTATTCAATAGGCACATCATTAGAAAAAGCACATTGCTGAAATATCTGGGCTGTTTTATCCAACATTGTGCATTGTTAGTCTGAGTAATACAGACTTACAGTCAAGTTCTCTATCTCCTGCCAGCAAGCTTCTCATCCTCAGACACCAACACAGTTCATGTGCAGGGTAGATTTATTGGATTTCTCTCTGCTAGCAGCCTCATTTGTTTTAGTTTTAGGGTTTCCTCAGATGGTAAAGGCACAGATTTCTACATTTTTGAAGAATGTTTAACCATTTTCCAGGAAATCGATGCATATCTGGACATGCTCTGGTGTTACCTAAATGGTCCTTAAGAAATAGGCAACAGATGTTCTACGACAGAAATCTCCAACATTTCACAAACAGTCTCAATTTCTGTTTATTTAAAAAAGTGTACTTAAATCCATTGTGAGCATAACCATAAATAAACTGGATGCATTTGCTATGACACTTGTAGCTGGAACTCTTCTGGATTTTGTTTGCTTTGGAGTTCAGCAAGAGCTGAAGACCCAAAGGTGACCTTCATAATTCATTAATCATCACAAAACACTTCCTTGAGGGAAAGAAGAATGAAAGGTATGCGCAGTGCTGAAGGAGAGTGGCTGGCTTCACAGCAGATCCAACAGCCTGGGCTCAAAGCCACAGGATGATTTTTCTTACAGAAATGATCCATCCAGACCCCATGTGCATGTGGGCGCATCCAACCTGGTGTGCACAGTCGCTCCCTCTCTACCCTGGCACCTCCTGCTCACTCTGCAGGGCTCACCTCCCTTGGCAGCTCAACTGGAATGGATGGGACCAGTGGCTTGGTTACTCCAGCTATGGCTTAGCTCTAACACTATCCCCTCTGCCAGAGACTGTCCTTGCCCTGCTCTTCATCAGCATGTTGCCAGCATAGCCTGTCTTTTCCTGGGCCTCCTTTTGCTCTGTGGCTATGCCTATGCAACTGAACTAGAAAGGGGCAGGACATGTGCATTCATCACTGGCCTGCAGCTGTCCTGGTGAGATACTTAGCAGCATGATCCTTGGCACGGTTTTGGGTCTTGGCAGCTACCCCAAGTGCCTGGGCATAGTTCTGCTCCCAATAGACCCAATATAATTGTAGACCCAATGGACTGTATGGATCTGTACTGCTGTAGATGTAAGCAGGTTAGCCAAGCAAATGCAATATGTGCTGTGCCACTTGCCCTCAAAGGTTATAGAAGGAGCTGTGGATACATTCACTTCACATGTACAGTTGCAGCCAGTATGGCACATCCTTCTGCAGTTCCCTCACACTTGGTTGCTCTTAAGACAAGCAGCTGTAATCCATTCTGGTACAGAAGAGTCAAAAGGAGCAATCAAGTGTCCCAGAAGAAAACTTCATTGGTCTCTTGGGCTTAACACAAGACTTGTGAGATCTCAAGTCATGATAAAATAAAGCTGACAGATGAAAGAGCCCAGATCTTCCATCACCTTGGAGGTGAGGCTGCCTTCGTGCTATGAATGGGTGTTTGAAGTATCCCAGTAAATTTCTCCACCAGTGCTGCCAGCAGCAACTGTGTGTCTCCTCACCATGAGCAGAGCTGCGGCTGCTCTGGTTCAGTGGGTCCCTGTGCCATCTGCATCTGGGGCAGGATGGCAGCTCCATCAGCACACACCATTTTCACCATGGGACTGCTGGGTGTGCTTCACTCTTCCCCCAGGCATCCTGTTACTCCCTGAGCTGTGCTTGTGGCCACTTCAGTATCTGACTTTATAGTGCAGATGAAGCCTTTGGTGAGTGTTGCAGCTGCTCGTGTGATCTCCTGGAATTCAAACATACTGATACCGCTTTTCCCTCACACCACACATATCACATCTTCAAGCTCGTGCTATTTGAAGGAGTCACCAACAGCCTCACCAGTGCTGTACAACCAGACTTGAAGAGCCTTAGACCTTTTTTGTTGGCCACCTTTCATTAAAAAAGATGACCCAAGCCATTTGCAAAATTAGCATTGCATTCCTCAGTCCATACTTTGACACCTAACTAAAGTAGAACAGTCTTTAAAGGTACTCAGTGTTGCAGATCTCCCTGATTTTGTCAGTTATGCAATGAAAAGGAAGGGGAATGTGATTAGCACAGTACAACTCTTCATAACTCATATGGGGTAGGTCCTTGTTTCTCCAAGCAAGTCTCCTTTTAGCCTAATTTGCTGCAGAGGTGAAGCTGTTATGATATTGTGGTTTAGGCAGAAGAGCAGGTGTGCAAGTGTTCCTCCTTATTACCGCATTATAGAATCAAGAATCATAGAATAGTTTGGGTTGGAAAGGACCTTAAGATCACCTGGTTCTACCCCCCTGCCATGGGCAGGGACACCTCCCACTAAACCATGCCACCCAAGGCTCTGTCCAACCTGGCCTTGGGTCAAGATGGATGCGAGCTGATGTGTCCCACAACTCAGTTTTTGCAAGTTTGATAAAAATAAATGTGTATGTACAGAAGAAAAAGAGCCCTTGTGAATGTCACTGCGGGGATGCAGAGAGAAGGACCAATGTCTTCTCAGATAGAAGGGAAGCTCTACAGGAGAGGAACATGAGAACTACCTCAGCCACTGGAAGAACTCTTGGAGTTGGCATAAAACAATGCAGAGACCCAGCAGAAATTCTCCAGGAAAGCAGTTAACTGCTTGTTAACTCTTCACTCGTGTTCCCACCATGTCGTATTTTCTCAGTCTAAACCCATTACCAAAGCTACCTTCATCCCCCAACTTGTCCAAGTTCGCTTTTTAAGCTGGACAGAAGATAACAAGAACGTGACTTAGCTTGGAGAACATGAGCTCGTTCTGGAAAGCTACAGAAGTCCCAAATGTTTGTAGCGAGGAGAACTGCAGGCACAAGAGCATGACTGGAGGCACTGAAGTGAGAGTGGGCAGCTGCATGCAACAAAACAAACCCTGAACCCTTTTCACAAACGTGTTTTGCCACAGAGAAATGGGTGAAAAGTCTTTTTTTAATGGACTTGATGCAGAATAGACAGAGCCCTGTGGTCCTACTCCAGCACCGCAGCTCAACAAGGTTTTATGCTAAGGGCACATGTAATCTCCATAAATCAAGTAGGATTACTCGTGTGCTTCAAGTTAAAAACAGGCTGAAAATTGCTTCTGTGGCTGTGGGCCATCTAACTTGGCATGTAGGTCCTCTTTGCTGCCTTCACAGCTTTTGGGAGGGACACTGAGCCCCCAGACTACTGTCTTGGTGGGATGACAGAGTCCAGAGTAAAGCCACAATGTCAGGAGAGGACAGAGGAATCAACTTACAAGGGAAAATCACAAAGCTAAATCGGGTTTGTCTAAAATATAACACAGTGTGTGGGCAGATGTGAAAACAATCTGTAGATATCTGAGGAGAGTAAACACCGTTGATAGAGAAAAATTGCTTAGGCAAACACACTGTCGGGGTAATTAGGGTAAATGAGGGGAAATTAAGAAAAGGAAAATTCAAATTAAACACTATGAACATATTACTGATGAGTTTGTACTGTGAAGCAGTTGTCTGGATCTTCGCTAACTTCTGCTTCTCATAAAGTCACCAGGCTGGAATTGAACAAATCAACATTAACACTGTGTGGTTTTCATTTGTTTTAGCTTTAATTGAAATGTCCTTGCATGGTTTAGTGTATTCTGTTACATATCAGACCACCCAATGCTACATCTACAAGGGAGATAATGACACAAAATATGCTCTGAATGATACCAGTATCATCCTTATTCACCTTCACTGGTTTTTGGCAAGTGGTGTTAGAGCAATGGAGATCAGATGCTGTTCCAGGTTTAGGTGATGTGACACATTCTGGATGTCTGCATTATTCTTTTTGTACCTTCCAGTGCCAAAGAGTTTGTTACATCTTCACTTAATTACCTTCATCATCTAAAAATTATTTATATTTTTCAAAATCATTCACACAGCTCCTTTGTGTGGTAAAGTAAACCACACACAGTGACTTTAATATGAGTGGTCTGCCCAGATCTTGGGTGTCATCAAAGGAGAACCAAACACTGGTCCTGACACCACAGCTTGCAGTGGAGGCAGGCCTGCCATCACCTGTGGCTTTTGTGTTTCAGGTAGCTGATGGCTTTGCCTTCACAGAGGATGTGTTGCTGGTTGATAGGCCCCTGAATCCTACATCTACAGGACAATTTGGTCCCATTGGGAGAACTCAAATGCCTGTGTTAAGCTAGATGAGGGTGTCTAGAAGGGTTTGTGATAAAGCCATAGCTCTTTGGCAGCATTGCATCCCGGCTTTAAGTAGGGCATATCCTGCTCCTGTTCACATCCTTGTCCTTTAATTCTGCTTTTGCTTCTGCACAGAAGTAGCCTGTGCTGTAAGATCATGGGGAGCCCAAATAAACATCACTCAGAGCCCAGACCCATGGGCACATGTGACCGGAGGAGCCAGATCTTCTTGCTATGTGCTCCCATATCAGCTACAGAGGAATCATTCCCACTAGCACCATCAGCTCCTGTTTGTGTACAGATGCTTCATGGATCTCCTGGAGTTCTTGCACAAGAGTCGGGTGAGAGGGACTGGTACAAGGACATATCACCCAGTTCAGTCACAGACCATGCTGTCTTACCTGGGAGCAAGGATAGAGACAAGCTCAGTCCATGAATGCAGTCATCCAGTGTGCCCAGGTCCCTGCTCTAACAGGCGGATGCAGAGCAGCAGGGTTACCCTACAGCTCTGTAGATGCTCCTCCTCCCCTGGCAGGAGTTGAAATGTTATAGGCACAAAGTGTGGTTTGTGGCTTGATTCATTGCTGTGAGTAACTTTCCCTGCTATTTGCCTCCTCGGGGCTGCTGGAAGAATCTGCTCTGAGAGCAAGGTTGGAGGCTTTGTTTTATTTCCACAATAATCCTTTTATTGGCAGAAGTGCCTTCTGTCTGCAGAAGCAGCTGGTGGCTCAGCAAATGGTTTCAGGGAAGCTCTGTTCCTGAGGAAGCATTGCTTGTGCCCCTTACTGTAACACTGCATAAACACCAGTGTCACCGCGAGATCGGACGGCAGTTATCGTTGTGTTCCATGATAAACACAGATGGTGTTTATGTTTAAATATGCCAAATGTGGTAATGAGAGCAAACTTTGGAAGCTTGCATTTTCGTGTTATTTCCATCCTGGCCTCTGATAATCAAGGCTGCTGTGACCTGCCTTTTGCAGGAGGAAAATATATTTATGCAGTGCTACTCAGGTTTCTAAAATAGCTCAGGGAAGTTTTGTTTGGTCTTTGCTGAAGGACACTGAGCTCCTGTTTTCTAGGATGTTTTATTGCCCTGCATTGAAAACTGTAGACCAAGGTTTCCAGAGGCAGTCTGGCCGTTCATTTATACACATCTGAACTGCTTCTAAAGAATCCTTTTAAAAATTACTATTCTTTTTTTCTTTATTCCACCAGAAAAGCAGGTTAATCTAAGAGCTGGAAAAGCTTTACTCTATGTAGGCTCTAACACAGTGCTCATGCAGTAGCATTGACCACCAGTAAGGAGTGTGTGTTCAACCACGTATGTGTTTTCTGGAGCAGGTCTCTTCTCTCATCTCTTCTGGAGGTGACTGTTGCGAAGCCCTGCTTCAGGTAAACACTGACACATGCAAGCACATGCATGAGTGTTTATGCTAGAGGTGAGATCTAAGAAACAAGTCCTACAACCCATAAAGAAGGTGATGGTATTTCCCAGAGCTCCCTCCATAGCTGTGAGCATCCCTGCTCCCCTTGTCCATATGGAAAGGAGCTTCTTCTGCAGGAACAAGCCGGGGTTGCTTCAGACACGTTGCTGCCAGGCCTGTTGGAGGAGAGCCTGCAACTCTGCAACACAAGTGTAAAACTTCCCCCACAACATAGTGCTGAAAACCTAGGATAAATCCATGTGAGGCATTTGAGGTTCAACGATACGAAGTGCTGGGTCCTGCACTCGGGCCACAACAACCCCATGCAATGCTATAGGCTTGAGGAAGAGTGACTGAAAAGCAGCTCAGTGGAAAAGGACCTGGGAGTGCTGATTGATGGCTGCTGAACGTGTGCCAGCTTGTGTCCAGGCAGCCAAGAAGGCCAACAGCATCCTGACTATATCAGACATAGTGTGGCCAGCAGGGCCAGGTCAGTTATCGTCCCCCTGTACTCAACACTGGTGAGGCTGCACCTCAAATCCTGTGTTCAGCTCTCAGTCCATCACTACAAGAGAGATACTGAGGTGCTGGAGCAGGTTCAGAAAAGGGTAACAAAGCTGGGGAAGGGTCTGGGGCTCAAGCCTGATGAGGCATGGCTGTGTCTGGAGAAGAGAAGGCATCAGGGAGGACCTAACTGCTCTCTACAAGTACCTGAAAGGAGGATGGAGCAAGGAGGTGGCTGGTCTCTTCTCCCTGATAATAATAAGTGATAGGACAAGAGGAAATGGCCTCAAGCAGCACCAGGAGGGGTTTAGATTGGATATTAGGAAAAAAATCAGCACCTAGAGAGTGCTCAGACACTGGAACAGGATTCCCAGGGCAGTGGTAGAGTCACCATCCCTGGAAGTGTTCAAAACCTGTTTAGATGAGGTCCTCAGTGACATGCCTTAGTGATTGCCTTGGCAGTCCTGGAGTAGTGGTTGGACTTGATGGTCTCAAAGGTCTTTTCCAGCCTGGTTAATTCTATGACTCTATGATTCGCTGAAAGGGCAACCTGACTGCCTGAGCTGGAGCAGAGCGCACCCCTATTTGTCCTACACCTTCAGGCCAGTCCACCCAAAATCTTTCAGAGCTAATGCAAACTTGTGCCACTGGCATTGGCACTGATGCTTGGACTGAAAGAAATGCATTGTGACATTTCAATGGGGTCAGCATGGAAAAGATGCTAATGTGGCTTATCAAGCAGGTTATGACAGACAGCCCGAGATGCCTTTCCACCAGGTCCTAGCATCAGCCATGCTGGTTGTGGGTCCTCAGGACTTAAATTTTTATCCTTGTTACCCCACTGTTTTATTGCACTAAGTGTCACAGACTCCCAGGCATCTCTTCTGTTATCAAATGTAACCTGTAGCAGAGCCTCTTATGCTGAGTTCTTAAATAGCTGTGCCTAAATGCCACTGTTCGGGGAAGAGCTGATAGAGCTGGTACAGAGCTACTGCAGGCATAGCAAACTAAGCTGAATAAAATAGAAAAGTGTAATTTCTTAACATTATTTTAAAAATTTGGAATCATCTTGTGGTGACCGCATAATGCAAACAGCTTTCCACCCCTTTGGTCTTTCAAGAGTACTGGCTTCTTGGAAAAGGAAAGCTAAAGCCCCAGTGCATATTTGGTGTCTTTGAGATAAAAGTCATATTTGAAATGTTTATTCTCCCTCCCCAGGATTGCAGATACAGTGAGGAAGTTGATAGGATGTTTTTTCTTCTACAGTTGGTACCATTTAAATCGTGGCCAATAAGACCTGCGTGTAATGGTGCTTTCAGGAGTCTATGAGACAGCAGCTATGTTAGAGACAGCTGTATCTGTTTTCTTCTTTACTTCAGCTTGGCATCTATAGCTGTATTTATAGACTTGCACAAGAAGCCTAATTTTCTGCACTACCAAGTATCTTCAGCTTCCACCTTTGAAAACAAGCATTGATTAGTGGGGCTGAACACTGGAAGCAGGAAATATTGACTTCCATGGCTACCTCAGCATCACAACATCAATTGGCGAGACACTCAAATACAAATCACAGAGCAGGAACTGCTGATTACACCCATTTCTTTTTCAGCACTACACATAACTCTATAGGATGCTACTGGCCTATGGAGCCTGTTTCCCACAACACCTGACCCATTTGAGAATGTTAGCTTATTCTTCTAGGATCAGTGTAAAAGTTACTGTTCAAATGATGACTGGATCACTTGAAAGAAGGTGGTGCAGATTAATGGGGTTGTTACATGCATCAGGTGAGTAACCTATGATGAAAGCTTGGGTAAAGGTTAGCTTCTGCATGTGTGGAAACCAGTATAAAAGGCCTGGCAAACTTGTCACTCATGAGGGCAAGCTTAAAACCAAGTCCAAGTTAGTTGTTTGAATAGCTACTGAACACTCAAGAAACTTAAGCTTTCAGTCCTGGCTGTCCACATGCCCCTGGGACCTTCAGCAGTTCACCTCATACCAGATTTAAAATAACTTTATATAGCTTTAGATATTTAGGCTCCCTCTGTAATCAATGGAGAGAGAAGGCACATCAGGGATGATTCATCCTCATCACCTCCAGGAATACATCTTGGTGGACTCTGATGAGTTTGCCCTGTCTGGCTGACGCTTTTCTTGTGTTGGGAAACCCAAAACTGGATGCAGTATGAAGATGTGGTTTATTGAGTACTGACTAGAGGGGATAATCCCTTCCCTCGACCTACTGCAATGAGCCTTGTTTCAGTCTGTATGAGCAAAAGCTGAGCTGTGCCTCATCCTTCTGCCCAGCCTGTATGAAGTGATGGGGCTATAGGTTATATCCCTGGCCCCATTTCCACCCCCTGGCAAGAGCAATGCTACAGTTCTGCTCTACATGAACCTCCAGGTTTCCCCACAGATGTGCAGATGAGTTTTAATGTTTAAGTTGAAGCAGGACTTCATTTTACATCCAGCCTCAAGGATGGTAAATATCTGGACAGAGTTTACTAGGATGTGAGCAACACCTGCTCAGCAGAAAGACTCTGCCCTGCTTTGTCAGGAGAGTCCCAACATTCTCCCTAAGGATAATGCAGAATAACTGATTTCTTAAAAGAAACACTAGGATTTGGTTTGATTCTGCAATGACTGAGTAACAAAAGCAGTCACAGCCAAACATTAATCCAAAAGAAAGGATGCATGAAGGATTAGGACATAGAGACCCCTAGATTTTCCATGTCACTTGATTTTAAACAGTTGTTAGGAATGAGGGGAAGCAACAGAAGTCTCTGGTTTTTTACAAAAACAAACTGTTTGAGGGAATGCCAACTGCCCTACAGCATCCTGAGCTGAATCCTAAAATAGGCCATGGAAATGTGTGGAGCAGAACCATGAAAAATGTTTTAAGAGCTGCTGGAAGAGCCTGGGATTGAAGTTCTTCACTAATAACGAAGAGAAACGGCGCCGGGAGCCGTGGTTAACTAACCCTCCACACCGCAACGCAGCCCGCCCTGCCCGGGTTTCCCCTGGCTGCTGGCACCATCTTGTGGCATCCCAGGTAACACTATTTATCCGGAAGCCAATGCCCTGAAACTGCCTCCGCTGCAAGAATGGATAAAGCAAAACCAGAGCAAAGTCCACTCTGGCCCTCAGAGTGTGATTATTAGGAACTATCAATCAAAGAAACTTGTACTAATCTCTTCCTTATGCAAACCAGATGCGTTGCACTTATAACCCGAATTCCTGGCAGTATCATAGCTGGCCAGATTTCCAGGATCTTCATATAACCGGTATTTGACAGAATACCACTGACATTTATACAGCTGTAAATCCCCAAGGGCTTTAGAAGCAATAATTGTAAGGCACCATTAAATTGTCTGTGGGCTGGAAGATGTCAGCTGGGGGTAGGTGAGCAGAATGTCTGATGGGAAAAGTGAGAACTTTGCCAAAGGCCATCTAAGCTAAATCATGGTGTAAGAAAAAACGAACCCAAAAGTACAGGACCTTAAAATGCAGAAGCTTTCCTTATGGGATCTGATCCAAAAAAAAAAGCACCAGAAAATCAGCTGCATTATATTTCAGTCTAGCATTTGAGATCAGACATTAAAGCTGCAAAGCACTCTTTTTCCACATGGTCGACAATGTGAACAAATAGTTTTCTGCATGATTTCCAGTCTTGTAGCTCCAGAAGGAGTTTATTTTCTAATTCAAAAGATGAAGCACAACATTACTCATCTGTGTCACATGTAAAATACACCGTGCTTACTTGTAGTGTTTCAAATGTAACACTGACTGTTAACCGTGGGGAGCAGTGATTAATGGATGAACACTCTGCTTTGGATGGAGGTAATCTGGAGAGATTTGGATCAGAAAAAATACAAAAGAAGTAATAAAAGAAATCTCACTGGCCTTTGCAGCAGCAGTCAAGACCTATTCATCTGCAGAATATATAGAATCAAGGAGGACTGAGCTGAGATTACTCAGGAGTATGAGAGACTGAATAATGAAAGGGCTGAATAATGAAAGGCAAGGAAGTGGGCATAAAACAGGAATAAAAAAGAGCATGGATCTACAAAAGACAGGTCACAACAGGTAAACCTCCCACCTATTTCATTGGGGAAAAGCAGTATTTAGTCTCTGTGGGTATATAAAAAGCATCTCATTGGATATGCTAGAAGAAATGATTAGACAGCTTGTAGCAAATGTGATCCAGCATGGCACATGTGTAAGGCCAGGCTTTGGGCAACAGAAGACAACCTGCAGCGTTCTTCAGGAACCAGACTTGGACAGAATTCCCTCAGTGGACAGCAGGCCCTTGGGATGGTATCTGGACGTGCTGGGTCAGTGCATAGGAAGGGAAGAACTGGTGGCCTTGGAGGCTAGATCAGCACCAGTGAAAGGGTGTTCAACTGTATTGAATGGGAAGTCACAGTCCTGGGAAGAGGTGCTAGGAAATTCGTGGTAATTGAGTGCTCATCTTTAGGAATGGGAAATAGTGAAAAAGACATGTTCATGTTTAGGGATGATCCTGAGGCTGCCTTCTCCCATCAAGAACCAGCAATCCCATTCCCAGCTATTATTACTGGTCCTCCAGTAGGATGCATCCCATCTTGTGCTTTAGGAGCTGACTATATGTGTAAAGAGATAAGACAGGAAAAGAGGATGAGCTGGATGAACATTTATGACATGGAAGATACTGCAGGGGCTGAGAGTGCTGTGACAGCGTGTGAATGCCAGGTACTGCTCATGCAGTCTCTACAGCAACCTCACCCTGACTTAACACTCACAAACTATATGCTAGGTACTAAGGTAATAAAAGGCTTTTAAATCATGATATTTGAAAGAACAAGTTTACTTTCTGTTCACCTTTGGATTTGAGCCTTGAAATAACATATTTACAACTCTTTTCTTTTGTGGCTGTGTGAGTTTGCAAGTAAGTAAAGCAAGCTTCAGTCTCATGAAAGAACCAAGACACAAAGCAATACTGCTCCAATTACAGCCTTATGGCTGGGCTGTGCCTATCAATAGGATGAGTTGTATACAGTCAGGGCAATTTGTTGAGGACGGGTCCAAGTGTCGTTAGCTGAAGCTTAATTACAACATTGCATAACACCAGAAGCTGCTCGCTTGGAACTACTTCATTAAAAAGAACCTGGGTATTTCCTTTTTGCAAAAAGGAATTATTATAAATGCAATATATATATAATATATATAATAAAATTATTATTCTAGTTTTTGGAAGCATTTGTGACATGACAGATACTACTAATATTGCATTAATATTGCCCTATACTCTTCAAAAAGTAAAAAACATTTGAGAAATTACCATTAGTTTTCCATTTTAAATTAATCCCTAGGACCAGTGGCAGCATTTGTCCGTGAAGAAAGCTTCACTGGTTTTACTTCACCCTTAGTTTTGCTTCGGAATGGCTGTGAATTTTCAATTAAAGAAATAGATCCAAAAATCCAATCTTAATTACAGGGGAAAAAAATCTCAGTGGAATAAACTACTGAGGGATAACCCTCCTATATACAGAGGAATAAACCTCCATTTCCCACAGCTTTGCCCTGCTCCATTGAAAACCAAGTCTTGGCCTCATGTCAAAACGTAGAGAAGGGCCATGACACGGGGCACAGAGCCTTCATGCAACTGTAAATGTGATTTATTACCTTTTTCTCTGGGACAGTTAACGGAGCAGTTACAACAGGACTATCTCAAGTATCACCTCCTTGGCTCGGCGTTGAGCCCAAGTGTCAGATGAAGCTGCAGACATGGTCGGTAGATGTCACCCATGCACCAGGCACCAAGCGTGCAACCCGCACCCACAGGCACCCAAACCCTCCTTCCCACTGAGAAGGCTTACTTCAAAAGCAGTCCATGGCTGGTGCAGGGATGTTCAGAGCAGCTGTAACAGCACTCTCAGCCCCTGCAGTATCTTCCATGTCATAAATGTTCATCCAGCTCATCCTCTTTTCCT
>JASSUY010030130.1:0-52114 GCA_032466535.1 Forpus xanthops
TTGAGATAAGAACAGTTTAGTAACTAAGGTACAACACAAATCACTACTGCTACCACCAGTAATAATAATGACAAGGCGAATACAAGAGCTCACCAACTAATTTCCACCCAGCCCGACCAAGCAGTGCACCCCCATCACCTGACACCAAGTCCAACAATGCAGTGCACCCCCATCACCTCATAACAAGTCCGAACACCCCTTGCACCCCCCACCCTTCTGGGTCTCTCCTCTCTGTTTCTACATCCTGCGCATGACGCGCTGTGGTATGGAATATCTCTTCGGTCAGTTTGGGTCAGGTGCCCTTTTTCTGCTTGCTCCCGGCTTCCCCTCCTCCCCGGCAGAGCATGAGGGTCAGAAAGTCCTTGGCCAGCCTAAATATTCTAAGCCATAACTATAAACACTGGTGTTATCAGCACTGTTCCCAAGACAAAAACAAAAAACACAGTGCTGTACCAGATACTACGAAAAAGTGAAAAATGACTGCTGCTGCTGAACCCATCACACCCAAGAACTAAATAAATATCCAGATGTTAGGTGGAAAAGTAAGGCTCTCTGAATCCATCAGCTGTATTACCTCTACTTAGCAAATGATCTGCTTTGTGACTAAGTGACCCATGAGAACTTATCCCTCCCATTTAACACACAGATCATAGTCAGGCATTTAGTTTTGTCCTTTAAAAGCAGCTTGAGATAACAAGATAGAAAGTTGAAGAAAAGTATTACTGCATTATCAGAGAATTATGATGCATTTATACCAGGAACATTTTAGCCTACTAGATATTTAACTTCACAATTAGGATTCAGATCCTTAGATCACAGAATCATAGAATAGTTAGAGTTGGAAAGGACCATAAGATCATCTAGTTCCAATCCCCCTGCCATAGGCAGGAACACCTCACACTGAAGATCTCATGTGATTTCCTAAGAATCAAATACTAAAACTGATTCCCAAACAAGTACTTCTTCCAGGTACCCTCATTAATAGAAAAGGTGCTGTAGCAAGAAAAGGTGAGGGAGGCAGGGAATAGTGAAAAGCAACCCTTTGGGAATAACAAGAAGCTAGAAGGAATACTTATTGCATTAAGGGAGTGTGTTTCCAGAAAAGGAGAGCTGTATGGTGCCTGCTATGAACAAATTATTAAGCTTGTTTCATTCAGCTTTCTTGAGCAACAAGAAAGTGTACACATAGACCCAAAATGGGTGAAAACAGCTCCTGCAGTTGACATCCTCAGGTGGCAATCTTTTACACCTGCCTTTTGTTCTGAAGTTTATTGCCTTACCATACTGCCTGTCACAACTGAGGCAACTACCTGTTAACTTGAACCTCCTTCTACCATCACTTTCAACAGTTTCTAACAATTGTCTCCAAAACTGGTCAGAGCAGGTGACAGTTAATCTTATCAGATACCACTTTTACTCTGCATTCCCGGATGTCCCCCAAGCACCTTGACATTCTCAACTAAAAAAAACTGTACAACTTTGGATAGCCTTTAAACAGACTCCATTGTTATGTCCAAGTACGAATCATAGAATAGTTAGGGTTGGAAAGGACCTTAAGATCATCTAGTTCCAACCTCCCTGCCATGGGCAGGGACGCCTCCCACTAAACCATGTCACCCAAGGCTGTGTCCAACCCAGCCTTGAACACCACCAGCAATGGAGCATTCACAACTTCCCTGGGAAACCCCTTCCAGGGCCTCACCACCCTTACAGTTAAGAATTTCTTCCTCAGATCCAATCTAAACTTGCCCTGTTTAAGTCTGAACTCATTACCCCTTGTCCTCTCACTACAGGCCCTAATGAAGAGTCCCTCTCCAGCATCCTTATAGGCCCTCTTCAGATGTTAGAAGGCTGCTAGGAGGTCTCAATGCAGCCTTCTCCAGGCTGAAAAAAAACAACTTTCTCATCCTATTTTCATATGAGAGGTGCTCCAGTCCCCTGATCATCCTCGTGGCCCTCCTCTGGACTCGTTCCAACAGTTTCATGCCCTTTTTATGTTGAGGACACCAGAACTGCACACTCCAAGTGAGGTCTCACAAGAGCGAGAGTAGAGGGACAGAATCATCTCCACCTTGTTCGATCCGCTGGTTACACTCCTTTTGATGTAGCCCAGGATACAGTTGGACAGAGTCTTGGATGACATGGTTTAGTACAAGGTGTCCCTGCCCATAGCAGAGAGGTTGGAACTAAATGATCTTAAGGTCTCTTCCAACCCTAACTGTTCTATGGTTTTCATTCTTTTTTAAAGATATCACACTGAAGAGTTTACTGACACACTGCTTAATGACATTATTTCAGAGCTGGTCAAATTCAAAAGGAACTCACAAACAGGACCTTCTGAACAAGTGTACTAAAAAGTTCAGTTTTTCTTCTGCTAACTCATAGATGCTAATTAATTCTATTCTGCCAAGCACTTAAGCACATGCTTGACTTTGAGAATAATCTCATTCCTATTCAGTAAAACACTTAAAATCACATATTAAATTTCAAAAAACAAGTGGTCCATTGACTTCAATGGGACGTAAGCACAATGCTGAGTGCTTTGCTATATCAGTGTTCAAGAATATAATTTAGCCCCCCTTCACTGAATGATTTGGACATCCTTGGTCTTACCATTTCATAATAAAAGACAGGATGGTAAAACTTTAAAGGGTAAAATTAGCTACATGTTTACTGTAAACCAAATCGCTCTATTCTGAATGCCCTTTTGGGTTATTGTAAAAGCTGAAATGAATTCTCAGTACATTTTACACAGCAAGAACAAATGAATATATTATTTTCTTAAATTTATGCACAACCCTAATTGCTAAGCAGCCGCAATTAAGAAGATCTAAGAAATGCAAAACCAAGATACCATATGGTTCTCAGTTCCAAAAATCAAGAGACACAAAAGCAGATTTCACACATCTGCATTTGAAAATAAAACTTAGATTACAAGACAGATAAATAACACATGTTTCCATGCTTTCCCAAGCTTTTTTAAACACAGTTTTGAATGTATAAAAGAGGTGTCAAAAAAAAGAACCTGGGTATTTCCCAATTACCTCTTAATAAGTAAACAGTTTACACATAAATATGTAATAATTCCAGATAATAAAAAATTAATTCAGAAGTAGATATTACTCAATTTCTACATATATACTTACAAGATAGCAACATTTACATTTCACTGACCTCTGACTAAAGATGTTTTGCAAATTTAGTTATGCTCTTTCGAGATAAGTAGGTTTGCACATTGCTCATTTTACCCAAGCATATGTTGGTTACTTTTACCAGCATTGGTGAGTCTGAAGAAAGTTGGAGGGGAGGGGGGAAAGATTAGTAAATGAGTGGTGTTCCTCAGGGACCAGTATTGGGACCAGTCTTCTTCAACATCTTTGTCGGTGACACGGACAGTGGGATCTCTGAATGTGCCCTCACCAAGTTCGCTGACAACATCAAGCTGCATGGTGCAGTTGACACACTAGAGGAAAGGGATGCCATCCAGAGGGACCTTGATGGGATGGAGAGGTGGGCCACTGCCAACCTCATGAAATTAAACAAGGCCAAGTACAAGGTCCTACATCTGAGTCAGGGTAATCCCAAGCACAGCTACAGGCTGGGCAAAGACTGGATTCAGATTAACCCTATGAAGAACAGCTTGAGGGCATCTGTTGACAAGAAGCACAACATGATCCAGCAATGTGTACTTGCAGCCCAGAAAGCCAACTGCACACTGAGCTGCATCAAAAGAAGCATAACCAGTAGGCCAAAGGAGGAGACTGTCTCCCCTTCTACTCTGCTCTCTTAAGACCCCACCTGCAGTACTGCATTCATCTATGGGGTCCTCAACACAAGAGAGATGTGCACCTGCTCAAGTGAGTCCAGAGGAGTGCTATAAAGATAATCCAAGGACTGGAACACTTCTATAAAGACAGGTTGAGACAGTTGTGCTTGTTCAGCCTGGAGTAGAGAAGACTATGTGAAGACCTTAGAGCAGCTTTCCAGTACCTAAAGGGGGACTACAAGAGATCTGGGGAGGGACTTTTCACAAGGGCATGTAGTGACAGGACAAGGAGGAATGGCTTTAAACTGACAGAGAGGAGATTTAAGATAAGATGTTGGGAGGAAGAAAAAAAAAAAACAACAACAAAAAAGAAAGTCTTTACAGTGAGGGTGATGAGGGACTGGCACAGGTTGCCCAGAAGACAAGCTGTGGCTGTCCCATCCCTGGAAGCATTCAAGGCCAGGTTGGACAGGGCTTTGTGAAACCTGGTCTAGTAGGAGGTGCCCCTGCATCAGAAGTAGATGATCTTAAAGGTCCCTTCTAACACAAACCATCCTATGATTGTATGATTATTCATCTTCAAAAATAAAAAAAAAAACAATTATCTAATGGGAAGCCACCCACATGCAAGTATCCAGAAAATGCCCCTGTCCCAGCTCAGCTCCTCCTCGCTAAGCACTGAGGAGCACAGTACAAAGGCCCTGGAGCTCAGGCCCACTCCCCCAGTGTGGAGACAAAGCAGCAAGCTGAGATACGCAAATGCTTGTACCCTCCATCTTTGCCTTGACCTTCCTTGACTACTGGGTTCCAGATTAAGGCCTTACGAGATCACAGGGCATTTGTTGACAGCATGGAAGGGGGCAACTGCTGACGCCATCACCCCAGCACTACTCATGACCGGCTGAGCTCCCACTGGGGCGGACAGTGTGAGATTGTCAGTGCTGAGACTGCAGTTCATCAGGGAGCAGCGCAATGCTCAGCCTGTGGCGGGCCCTTGTCCCTGCTCTCTGCATAGCCAATCTCTTCCCTGGTAGCCTCAGCCTTTTCAGACGTCCTACCTGGGCCATCATCATGGGGGATGTGCCTCACCAAGACCAGGGCACTAGCACAGGGAGCCAGTGTTCCTACCAGCCCTGCCCTGAGAAGCCACTTCAGTCTTCCTCCACCCCACTCACTGGGGACCTGGGGGCCCTGGAGGTGACCTTTTGGAGCTGGTCACACCCATGCCTGCTACTCAATGGGATTTTGCTTATATGGCACCTTTGCAGAAAAGCCAAGAGACACCAGAGAGAGGTGAATGGTGGGGGTCAGGTGTATGGGATGCTGCTAGATGGCTGGGAGCCAGGACCCACCAAAGCCTTGGGCCAATGTGTAGGATAAGGACTAACAGCCCATATGGAGAAGAAAGCCTGAGCAAGTGCCAAATGTCCTCTGCCTTTTCCACAGCTCTTTGATCAACCACAGGAGGCCGAGGTGGATCTTGGCTACAAAGAAGAAAATGAGGACGTTTACCCATGGGAGGAACAAGGCAGAGCCTGCCTTGAGGTTTTTTTCACACCCCAGGAAAGCCCAACCAAGCTTCAGTTTCTTCAGGGAGGCCCAGCCCCCCCCCGAAGGGTCTCAACCTGATAAAGCTCCTGTCCTTTTCACCATTCTCAATGCTCTGTCATTTGCAGATGGGCCAGACACCTTCAGCTCTTCCTGGGACATGCTGCCAGGATGAGCGCTCATGCAAGAACTATGAGTTGATCTGTCGGCTGAAGGAAAATCCTGACTTGATGAAGAAGTACCTGAGGCACCTGCACAACTGCTACCTGCAGGAGGACATTCTGCAGAGATAAGAAGGAAATGTATTAAGACTTGGAAGAGGAGGAGACACATTTCTCGGAATAGACAGCCACAGCCTCCTGAAGTCTGTGGGGCAGCGACAGGGCATTGTAGGACATGCAGAGCAACCAATGCTGTCCCTGTGCACTAGGACATCTTCAATAGTTTGCTTTTTATGTGAAACCAGCTCCAAGCTAAATGTAATAACAAATGAATGTTCAAAGACGGCAGCAAATTACTCTGCACAGGAATGTTTCAAAGTGCCTTCCAACCAATGAGAAATCTCACTCATGTGAATTCTTCAGGGTTCTCCAAAGAAGCAAGAAAAAGGACTGCATCAGCAGCATTTAAGGCACAGTCACAAAATCAGATGCCTCCTACACTGCCCATGAATAACATTTCTATAACTAGACCCACAGGATCAAATGAGACTGCTCTCACATCTTGAGTTAAACAAATTCAAATGCCACACTTCCTCTTTTCATGTTACATTAGATTTTCTTCACCTTGCTACCATAATTAAATAAATATTCTCTCAGATCCCCAAGGTCAGGTCTCTCTGTCCTAGATTCATCTCTTAGAGTCATGGTGCAAAAATGACTGCACAGACCAACATAAAATTTTACATCTTACTAGTTCCACTGACAGAACACCTCCTTTGTTCCTATCACCCTACCCTTCTTCATTCACAAAGATCACACATTCTTCTCCTCAGCCAAGGTCACACATACTGTAATCATGTCTTTGACCAACTTTCAGCCAATTTAAGTTTTATTACAAATCAAAGCAAAGATTTTGGAACCCATCACTGTAACAGCTGTGACTTTCCATGTGTAGAATGGAAGACTGCCTGACTCAAACACAGGGGCACAGGAACCTGTCACAGAACCAATAAGTTGAGGATAACTGAAATGTATTGTTTAAATTCAATTAAAGCTTCACTAACATCAACTACAGATTCAGGATGTCACACAGATTCTTCACTACACTGCTGATTCTTTAAACTTATGGCAAATGATGCAGTGTGAAATCACTCACCTCTTAAAGGGAGGGCTTTCAACCTCCAGCAGACCTTGGCTGGCATCCTGACCCAAGAGAAGAATCCCCAGCTGCAGGCCCACAGCTCTGAAGAGGACTGATTCAAAATGCCTCTCCAGTGGGGCTGTGCTTATACCCTGGTCAAATATGATCATGTAGCCCCTCACTGGCTCAAGATCCTGACTTCCTCAACCCTGTCCCTCCTGACCACCACCACATGGGATACACAAGGGCTGCACATGCAGGAAGTTCATCCAAGCTCTTATCTGTGCGTGGAAGCTTTCATGGCCTTTTGTCCAGGCAGATGTACCTGCCACAGAATCCAGTTAATGAGAGAAAGCAGAGACATAGGAGGCAAATCCAGCAAGACTAGTGTTAGGGCGTGAGACGCCTCTGGTCACTGGCCAGAAATAAACCGGTCAGAATGCGGTCTGAAATTCCACCCTGTACAGATTCTGGGTACATTTAATGAAGCCAGCACACTTCCAATAAGGTATGTACTAACATGTCAATCAATGGATGTTTAGTTATATAGGTATACAAGCAAGAAGTCCTTTGAAGGAACTAGAAGATGTAAAGACCACCCTTTATAGCACCATAATTTCTTTCTGTGATGTACCCATCTTGTCATGCAAAATTAGTTAGCAAAAAGATGCCGCAGTGAATATTCCCTATGTAATGTCAAAAGAACATAAACACTATTTACAATGGCTAGCAACATATTTCTCAGAACTTCTGGACAGATTTTGTCATTACAACAGAGTAGCTTTGCAGAAAAATATGTACGAAATTTTTTAAGTAATAATTTTACCATGTCAACATCTTTCTGCTGCTTGTTTCCCTGAGTGAGTTATTGTTCAGGTACAAGTTGTTATTGTACAAGTTCATTATATATCAAGATCTCTGGTTCTATCTTAAGTTCAGTTATTTGAATCCTTCATCAACATCTTCAGTAGTTCAGAGCAAGCAATGTGTCAGGATGAGCTCCAAAATCTTTAAGTGGCAAACCCTTCTCAAACACAAAGAGGCACAAGCACCAATGGGGACAAAGAGCACCTACATCTAAGACTGCCTTACGAACAGAACACTAATCATGGATTATTTTAGTACTATCCCAAACCCTCAAGTGGTAAAGTTCTGCTGCTAATCGTTAGACCAGGCATATGCTGTTTGCTGAGAACATACGGCACAATTGTAATGGGAACTGCTGACTAAAGGAATATAGCACTTTATTTGGATAATGAGGAATAACTTGAGAAGCACTTTACTGTTCAGCATCATGCACTAACCACATACAAGTTGCTGTATCACAAAGTATCGGGATTTTGGCACATTTCCTTGGGTCCCTTTTTTAAACTTTTCACCCCATATTTGTACTTTTTTCATTCTGAATACATAGCTAGGACTCAAAGTCATTCAACAGACCAAATAAGACAGAAGGACATCTCACACTCTCTGGGTTAGCTGGCAATAGCAGGCTAACCCTCAGAGAAAATAAATATGTTCAGGGTTATCTTTATTTTGATAAAATATTTTTTAGTCTCTGTGTAACAGCACAGAACTTACAATCTGCCCTTAAAGTCTGTAACAAACTCTAAAACCAAAATAAGCCCAACCAAAATCTGTTTAAGTGTGTGCTAATCAATTTTAAATGTATGAATGAATGTAAGTGGTTTCATATTTACTTGAACTTGTTACTACTCCTGTCCTCTACCACCACCCATTCTTCTGTATGCAAGACACTCCTGTGTTTATTTAAGCAGATGAATCATCTAATTCGACACAAAAGCAAGGGGATTAGCCCTACTGTGTTTCATCTGCTTTCAACAGACAAAAACTATATTCAGCATCTTACTGCTCCTGTTACTACAGGTTCCGTTTTCCTTACAGACTTGCAGTGAATTACAAAATAGACTTTTTCCTCTTACTCAGCATTTAGCATTCCACAATTTATTGAATGAGGAAGTCATTAGCAGGTCAAAGACCTAGTGCTCACATGTTGGTGTGCCTCTTTAGAGTTACTTCCATTCTTATACAAATACTTCACAGGCATGCAATGCAGAGGGCACTTTCACACACCTGCTCCTATCTGACTTGAACTGTATGCAAGGAAATATTTGGAATGTTCAGGCCTATAGGTTACATTAACTGTTATGGTCTCATCTTTATCACTGTGACTGCAGCTTTAAGAATCTCCTTTTATACAGAGGATCTGAAAAAAGTTATAAACAAAAGGCAGACACACCCTCAAAATGAAGAAAGCAGCCAACTATTCAGACTTTAAACTTTGCTCAGCAAGACGACTATCAGAATATAAGGAACAAAACACAGAGGAATTTCAAATGGAAAATACAAGGAAAGTGAGGTTACAAGGTTACTAAGAATAGAAGTGGAGCCAAACTATCAAAGTATTCCTAAAGCTATGAAGGAGCTAGGGCTGGACAGGCAATTCAGCTCGTACTGAAAATATAATAAATGACTTAACGCAGTATTACAGATCGTGTATTATAGCCCAACACAAAATTTTCAGCCCACAAAAATAAAGCATTTCTGGGAATCTCCACATCAAATATACTGGAAAAAATCCAGAAGCTTAACACCAGCTACAGGAGTAGTTGATTTTATAGCTATTACATGTACTTATACTTGCAATACATGTACCTCCAGTACTTTAATCCAGACTAACTGAAGTTACATGGCAATAGTAAATCACAGAGTGCTAACCCAACCTCTGATCAGCCAATTCATGTATGTCATCTGCAATCTAAAGGTGCTGTGGCATAATAAACAGTCGCTTGAAAGAAGAGGTGAATCTGCGGTCTTATTTTTCTCTGTTCCCACAGCTCCTGCTCTAATCTTCTTTTCTTCGTGCTAGTTTATGTTGTGTAAAGATTTCAAGCTGGGGACAGCACTGCAAGACACATACCTGCATAGCTGTCCTCCTGTGGCGCCAGCACCTGTGCACTGCAGCAGCAGAACTCTTTTGCATCACGCCCTGCTCTAACTCCCCAGCTTTAGTCTTCATCTAAAAGACCCCCAAAAGCTTCACAAGTGAATAGGAAAAATGACAGCCATAATCCTCAAACTCTGACATACAAAAGCAGAAATGACAGAACAACTGACTGAACAGCACAAACCAGGGTTTCTCTCTGCAGTTTTTGAAGCTGAGACTTGTACAAGGCAGCAAGTGAGCTTCTGGAAAGGTAAGAAATTCTTTACTGTAAGGGTGGTGAGACACTGGAATGGGTTGCCCAGGGAAGTTGCAAATGCTCCATCGCCGGCAGTGTTCAAGGCCGGGTTGTACATAGCCTTGGGTGACATGGTTTAGTGGGAGGTATCCCTGCCCATAGCAGGGAGGTTAGAACTAGATGATCTAAAGGTCCTTTACAACCCTAACTATTCTATGATTCTATAAATGCTGAACATACTGTAGGAAAGAGAAAGTAATCCCTTGAGACACTGAAATTTCAGAGCAATATGGACTGTATCCAGGCAATACCAGTATAACGTAACATTAGTAGCTCATTCTGCTTCTGTGGAGATTATAAAAATACCAAATCTTAATGCTGTGAACAAGACTGTTGAAATGAGTAAAACAAATCAAATGAAAGACTTGGAAAACACATCATAAAAATGTTTTTACACAACTAAGATCTCGAATAGTTTCAGGAGTTGCTGTTGATAGAAGTAAGGAAAATACAATGTTGAATGAGAGACATGAAGGCTTGTAAGGTTAGTCAGGGCTTGAGTTATTCTCCCGTTTAGGAATGGGCTGTACAGCAACACAATATTCAATAGGAAGGCAAAAACTAGAAGAGAAGTTTGCAATAATTCCCTAATGATCTTTTTCGGGCTACATGAACTATTATGTCTTTTTATTTGAGGAAGGCAGAAATAACTGAGAGAAACAAAATCCCACCCACAAACTCCTATTTTGATAACCTGGTTTCAACTGCATAGGAAAAGCCATTAAGTTATAATTCTTAATTTGTCACTAAAAGATCAAATCAAGCCCTAATGAAAATACAGGGATCCCACAATGAGGAAGGAGGAAGTATTTATTTTCCTGACAAATATCTGAGCTTAATAGAAGGGGTACAGTGATGGCACAAAGGTGCAAACAGCTACAATGCTCCCAAGAGAGGATGGCTGAAGCCCTGCTACAGAGAGATAATACTAAACATCAACTGAAAAGACATCAACTTGACAGGATTCAGCAACAAGGGTCCTATGAAACTTCACCCGTAAACACAGTCCACAATTCACAATAAGAACTGCCTGAGGCGCAACAGGACATAAAATAACAGAGGTCACAACTCGTACCATTTCACACAAGGAAAGGTGAATTATACCAAATTTTACCTCACCTGCCCACCTACCCACATCATTTAAAGCTAATGCGTTATTACCATCACTTCTACTTCAAAACCAGGAGCATCTTTCTTTGGTGCCCATGCTTTACAAGTCCAGGCACACTGAACTCTATCTGAAATGCAGATGTTATTTATTCAATAGTTGGATCTGTCACATGGAAGACAATAAAATACACTAATATCTTTTGACCTAAAACCATCACTTGCTAGTGTAACAGTGGCTATGACTGCCAGGTATTGAGGCAAAAGCATCAGAAAGTATGAGCATGGATTTCTTTAGAGCAAATCCTTTCACTGCAGTTTGGTCTGGTAAGCAATGCAGAAATTCAGTTGTTCCACAGATGGAATCTAAAACACATGTAGGCAGCTGCACTCTTTAGAGGTAACTCCCTCACTCTGCCTCACAGAAGTTCTAAAAATAAGAACAGCCAAAAAAAACTAATTTCTTGTACTAAATATTTTAAACATATCCTTACCACCTGGACATTAATAATTTTCACTATTTTTCTCCTAGTTCTATTCCAGCCACCTTCTCTGGCTGAAGTATAATAAACCAGTAACAGAAAATGAGCAACTGAGAATAGAATGTGTGGGAAAATCATCTGGAATTTAAATCCATTAAGCTCAAGAAGATGATGTAACAGCCAAACTGGTTTCATAAATTTAAGAACATTATCAGCCTCATGGATCATTCTCAACATCTCAAAGTGTTCTAAAATAACAGCGATATTTCCAGAGTACTGAAAGAAATCGAGAGGGAACTATTCTTGCATTATTTTTGCTATGATTCACCATGAAAGAAAAAGACATTTTGTCCCACTCCATTACCACAACAGCTTGTCTTCCGATAATGTGACAAAGCAAGTGGATTTCTGCAATACCTTTCTTTGGTGCTGGTTTTATAGGGTAAGCTTTAAATAGTACCCATCATGCTACCACAGCTATCAATATATGACAAACATAGAAAAACACTGCAGTTGTCTGTAAGTAGTTGCAGGGCACAGCATAGCTTTTACTTTGATGTCTCTATCTGAACTGTAATTTTGGTGATACCAGTATCAAAGCACTAGAAATTACTACTATCAAATTGAACTGTGCAGACACACACACTCCCTAGCACCTAAAAATCAATACTGTTATTTAGGTTATCGACAACAAACTGCATGCAGTGCTCCAAGCCTAGAGCCTGGGGTAAACATGGTTTTCCCACTGGCTTTTATAATAGCATAAAAGTGGCTGCAAGTCAAAGGTAGCCTATTGATACCTAGTGAAAGTGGCTCTTCAGGGGGTTTCTTAAAGACTTGATCTAAAGAAGCAACTGTCTAGAAGAATGCAAGCCTATGGCTTCAGAGCTTAAATCTTTATTAACCATTTCCTATGCATTTTCACCCCCACATCAACATTAGCAAAAGAGGACATCCAGTAGCATCAAAACCAAATGCTGGAATTTGTCTTAATTTCTAAAAGAAAAGAGACTTCGCATTATTAGACATTACAGACACGTTTATGAATCTACCTTCAGAAAACATCTTGTTTATTCCATCTCTACAAAAGCAAAAGAAATTGAACCATGTTTCAAGCTAGTATTTAACTGCTTACCTTAAGGAAAAAAAAAATACAATTTTGCTCACTTAGTAGAACTGGAGTAATGCCAGTCAAAACCCTATAATGGATAAATATCAAATAAAACTGATTAATATTGGTGAAGACTTCTTTATTTTGCTGACACTACATCACTTGAAAAAGAAAACTGCAGTTAATTTTAAACATGACTATTTACCCCAAGTACTCTCATAATATCATGGATGAAAGCACTCTGAAGCACAGAATGCTTTTGAATGCTTTTTTGTTCAGCACAGAAGTGCTGAAGTGATCAGTATCGTTGGCTGAACAGCCACCAGAAAGCTGTTATTTTTTAGAAGATTAGCTCCTTGAAGACACACAAACACTATCATGACTGTTATCTCAAATGCTCCTTTACTATATAAAATTCTTCTAAAAAGGTGTATTTTCATCCCATATTGAAAGTACATTTTAAGAATCATAGGCAAACAGATGATGTTTGGATTTAGCAGCAATTTTTCTTTTTCCTATTCTAAAAGGTCTTATTGTAGATGAGACTGACAGTTAAAACACCATTAGACCCATGGACAATGACGAGAGGTTTCACCAGTAACCAAAAATAAAATATTTTTAGAAACAAATATAATAGCAAATGATCGCATTTAAGTGCTCTTTGTTCCTGTATACATTTTGAAGTTCCAACAAATCTTAAATATCCTCACTAAGGTATCTGGCTTGGCATTATCACATATTTGTACTAGCAATGTGTTCACAATCCAGAAAAAAAGCCCAAATATCAGCTGTTCCTAGAGGCTGAAAATAACTATGGTCTACCTACAGTAATCAGCACAACCCAGGTCTCACTTCTGTCTGGCAGCTTATCTAGGAAAGGATTTGTTCCCCAGATGAACATTCAGTACCAGACATACAACGGCAGTTTCTGGCCCCTGCTCTCAGTAATTCTAACTTTATTATTTTCTGTAGTCTAAAGTAAAGAAGTTGGAAAAAAATATCATATGACACAGCAGAATGGAAAACAGACAGAGCTTGAAAAATTGGGTCACTGATACATGAGTCTTCTGTACTGTGCGGGCAAGTATTGCTGTGAAAACTCTGCCACTATAACCTACACATAACTGAAATACTTTATTTCATAAACATAATTTTACTTCAAAGTAAAGTTTGCCTGAAAGACCTTTTTATCAAAAAAGAACTATTTCCATTTCTATTTTTAACACTTCTAATTCTTCCTCAATTGACAAGAATAACACTGAGTTTATCTATTTTAAGAATAAAATGGTTTTTCTTCTCCAGAAGCAGAGATAACCGAAAATGTATTTAGACATACTTTCAGTAGCAGGCCACAACGATAGGAAAACATCATTTGATACAAAAGCCAACATGCTCACTGAAAACAGCAATGCAGGTCACTCTTGAACAGCATTACACCACACTTCCACACAGAAAGAGATTTTTGTGAGCCTCGGTTCAATAGCTGAGAAAGCAGCTCGTACAACTTTAGTGCTACCTTATTATTACAGGTTCTATTATAATTGCTGTAATTAAGGAACTGTCAGCAATTCCATTATGAATTCTTTTCCAGGGATTAATAACTGAGCTGTAAAATTTGCCTTCAGATAGGATTCTGCATCTGGGTACGAATGCTTTTTTCAATGCCAGAAAAAAAAAAGTCTGAGTTTTTCCTCCTTTCTCTGAATATAGACAATTACAATACTTAAAAATATTTGAAAACTTTCTGAAATGCAGTGCCTGTAACAGTAGAGCAGCACTTTAACCGTTTCTTAAGAAAATAGTTCAATACAAATGTTTTATTGTGAACATAACACGGACAAGAGATTTATGAGACATGGAGTCAGTTCCTGCCAGCAGACTCTCTTGCAACTTTAGGCAGGTAACTTAATGTCCCTGCACTCCACCTTCCCTGTCTCTGGAAGGAGGATAATTGGCAAAATGATCTACACATGGAATGCCCTCCCTAAAACCTAGGGAATACAGTCTGTAACTGACCTGTCCTTTTTAATATAATGTGACTATTGACCCTTGCATATCTGCAGACTCTACATGCTTCGCATGTACATAGATACTGTGCCTATGACAAGTCAAACCACCTATGAACATTCAGTGTCAGCTTCATAAATTTACCTCTACCATATAACAAAAAAAGAGGGCTAATATAAAAGTTTCAAGACCCGGATTCCACCTGAATGTTGGAGGTTTATATTTTTTTAGTCCCCAGAAAACTATACCAGGAAATTCTTCCAATCTGTTTAATCAAACATTAAAAAAATACATGAGCAAGTACCACTGTTGGTACTACCTTTTGCCACCTCCCTACGTCTACCTGATCAACATATATATATACCTGATCAAAAATGTAAGTATATATTAATAAATATATACCTGATCAAAATTTCCATGATACAAAAAATTATCTTTTTAAATTCTTGAGAACTTTTTTGCTTCTCAAAAGCAGAATCTCCCATATACGAAAGGCAAACAAACAACAGAACTCCTGAAAGTAGCACACTTAGGAAAAATTGCCCTACTTTCAAATTTCTGAACAAATTAACTCCTCTAGGCAGTATTCCTAGGTATAGTTCTTCCAGGAGGGCTTTTAAACAGGACTCACGTCAGAAAACCTGAAGACCATTGCTGTAGTTGTGCCATCAACAGAAACTCAGGGAAGTTTGTGAACAGACACATATTGCAGTTACCAGTCTTGAACAGTGCAAATATAAAAAACCTCAGAAAAGACTACTACCAAAAGTAACACACTTAGAAAAATCGCACAGATCCAGAGGAATTCCAAAACTCCTCAAAAAAATCATCACCTATTCAGAGACTTCTTAGACTTTTTTCATCCACAAACCTTGAGTGGTTTGTAGGTTTTACCTAAACTACACACTTGCCTTATAGATAATGACATTACAGACAGATAAACTGAGACAAAGGTTACAAGGTGCTCACTGGTGTTCAAGTACCGAAATAGCAAGAGTTGAAAGCAGTTTCCCACTTTGGAATTTGAAGGAAGATGTCACAAACTTGGGAAATTTCAGAATCAAATGCATTGTTAAAAACAAGAGTAAAAATTTAGCAACTATGTGTACATGCCTGTTTGCAGATCTCCTAAGTTAAATTTACTTCTTGTGCTGCAAAGTAGATGTAGGCCTCAATTTTTCAGTATTTTCTTTCTTCTAAAGACTAGGAAAAAGCTTGCTGAACTTGCAAAGTTCAGACAGCTCATTTAGTCCATTACAAACCTCACTATTAAATTACAACTGTAGTTCGAATGGAGGAACGGGTTTATATATACTGTTTGGCCTCTTGCATAAGCAAATAAAAGGTCTGTCTTCCCAAAATAGTTATTGATAAAGAAAATACATTTTGACAAAGGAAGGATGTAATCAGGTGAAAAATTTACCGTATCTTCACTTTTTACTTAAAACAAACAAATTATTTGCAGAATGAGTTGTCTATAACTGGCATTAGTCAGATGCTAAATTTTGTATGTTCCTTCATGCTCTCTTAGTAATATATAGAAGTGTATACTGAATACTTCTAAAAATGGTAGCTACTTCAGGGTTCCAAAGAAGTCAACTTCCTCAAAGAAAAATAAGAAAATACTATTTTTCTACTTCAAATAAAAAAAAAAAAAAAAAAAAAACAACAAAGCACCTCAAAGTTTTATTGCAAGTATTGTCATATGATACTCATTCAAGTTACAAAATATAGTTCGGAAGTCGTTTCCTTCTTTTACAATTTACCTCTAATTCTGTGAAGCAATTTGTCCATCATAAGATTTACTCCAGAATTTAGCAGTATATGAAGAAAAATCATGCAAAAACCTTCTTAGATGCAGAGTCTTAAATTTAAGCACTTTTTAAACCAAAATATAAATAAATGTAGGAGCAAGATATGGAAAATTATGCTGCTGCCTGTCTGGTCCATGCAAATTAATAAGCACAGTTTTAGGGTGGTTTGGGTTTTTTTTTTTGCAATTAAGAACTGTTTCTTGAACAAGGACTACCAACTATGGTCTATTTCTGTCCACCCGAAGGTAAACAGGTCAACTGGGTTTCAGCTCCAGCCATTCAAAGGTTCTCCTGGGTAGTGCTAGACAGATTTGTAGAAATTAAAGAGTAAGCACCAGAAGTACAGTCAGCAATCATAAGACAGGAAGCAAAAACAGCAGAGGTAGCAAGAGAGGTTACAGCTAAGACTCTTATGAGGACCCTGAGGAAGAGGGGAAAAAAAAGGACAAGAAAAAAATATAAGGGAAAATGAGTTTTGTAGTCAAAACTGGGCTTACAGAGAAAAGACCAGCCTTTGAAGAGACAAAGACTACAGGATTTGAGAGAAAAAAAAAACCTTTATGCTAACAGAAAAGCAGAGGCAGAATTTTGTTTGCCTCGCTGTATTTTTGGAAGTTCATCTATCTGCAGTCCACCCCCTTTCAGCTGCCTGTGCACAAATCCCAGCACTTCAAGGGAAATTACAAAAAATAAACTGAACACTGCACTTTTACATCTGTATAGATTAAAGAAACAAAGCCTGATTCACTTTCCACAATTCACAGCAATTTGACCAGTTTTAGCAGCACAAAAGGCATTATTAAAATGTTATTAAAACAGCACAACCTCACACCATAGCTCAGTATCACACACCTCCTTTGCTCGCTACATATAACCACTCCTTTTCCTCCATCCCAAAGCCACACCCTCACAGCCCTTTAATTTTGTCTTTCATCCCTATGCCCTTAAATTCCGTATTTCAAGTGTTTTGAAGAAGAAAAATTGTGTCCAGAAAATCAAATGCTTTGCTATTGAGGCTGTAATCCTTTAAAAGCTGCCCCACAGAAATGAGTGATCCGGGCATCACTTACCTCACAAAACATCAATGAAGACACTTGAAGGAGAAGATAGGTATCAACAATCCTATCTTTTCCTGCAAAGTGAGGGGAACTTTAAATGTTTTTCTGTTCATTTTTTTTTTTCTTGAAAAACATCAGAAAAAATAATTACAAAAAAATTATCTTGTTCTTAACAAAACTATTTTTAAGCTAAATTAATTTCTTTCAGTCTGACATATATTGAAGGAATAATCTTTGTTGGCAGTCAATTGTCTGTTCTTACGTATTTGTTTTATAGGCCAGCCTCCAAGCTAATCAGTTATAGACTTCAGATCTCAGATTTTTTGTTTGAGTACCTTTAGTACAACTCTTAACAGCTGTCAACGATTAAGACATCTAGAAGTCAGACTGATTATTTGTTGAAAGCCCCACCTGTGTAACAGCACATTAGATTTATTTTAATCTGACAAGTATTTTCAGAAGAAAAATTCTACTATAAATGAAGAGTCAGAGCATACAGATGTATATGATGCACAGAAGCATCAGGCACTGCTGCATGAAATAGTAACAGAAACGTTCCTCTTCATTCTTAAAACCGAGCAACCCTCTCATCCGATCTTTAAATACACAATGCTCATTACACAATAGGTAAAAATTGCCATGATTCATAAAAAGACACACATCCTAAATAAACATACTAAACACACTCCTATTAAACTCAAAACAGTATCATTATCAAACAGGCTGGGATAAAACACCCTCTTTACTGCAAAGATGTTTTCTAAAAGGGAAAAAAAAAATCTTAAAATTTAGTGGAGAGGGTCATACATTGTTACATGCAATTATACTTTTTGAAGTCAACGGGTTCCAATATGCAGAGCAATAAGTATTCATCTAACAAGAAAATTAAACTTAAATTAGAACCATATGTACATGGAATGATACTTAGGTCAGCAAAAGTGTGTGCTGTACAGGTATTTAAGAAATAGAGGGCAATCCTTGCTCTTTTATGCTTCTCAGTACAAAGTGTCACTTGTTGTACATGTACCTGTGAAATTGGTTCTAATGAATTATGGCATTAAGGCAAGCTAAATGAACAGAAGAGTCTGGCACCAGGAGAGTTTCAATACACATATGTGCAAATTCACTGTCCTGTCCTTTCTAAATAGAGATGGTGTTGAAATACAACCTTTTATATTATTCCGGCAGATCTTATACTAACAGCTACTGAACACAGTCATGATCTGGACTGACAGATTAGAACTGGTACATCATAAGTTTTCAAATTGAACATGGTGCATTTGTACTCCCACTGCACAGTCCCTACAGCAAGTAAACCTGTAAAGATCTGACTGAGAGGCAATGTGGACCTCACATTCATCACCTACATTGTCCATTCTACACGAAGTTACACATAATCAACTAATACGTGAACTCAAACAGAAATCTACTCCAGAGAGCTGCCATTTCTGGCTAAAGCATAATGATTTTAGAGACCTGGTTATTAGGACTGTGGCACAGGCTTTTCCCAACTCAGGATTTCCTGAATTTCCACAGATGGAAAATGCCTTTAATCTTTATTTAGAGATTTTGTTTGCTGAACTTACATGGAAGCTGCAGTTCTGACTTCCATGTAGCAGGAGCATAAATCACCTCCTTCCTAGATATATTCACAAAAGCTGGAAACACAAAGATTTTTCACACATCAGTGAACAGGAAATATATATTGTTAAGTGTATCAATCCATTAGTAAAGGAGTTGACTTAGTGTTTGCTTGAATGATTAACATAAGAATCCCTCACATGCTAAGAAAGCAATGTTAAGAGTTTTGTCTATCCATTTGTAGAATCTTTTACATATTTTCCAAAGCCTGCTTTTCCCCATGCTTTGTACCATTCATATATCAAAAAAAAAAATATTTGCAAGTTTTAATTTGAAATCTGTAATAAGGTTCAAACAGGAGACTCTGACTGAGCATTTATCAATTGACATTCATCATAGCAAATCATAAAGCAGCTGTGTTTCAGAAAGAACACATTTCCATGGATGAGAGGTTGCAATTTCAATGAAACAAATTCATGAACATCACTATCAAGCTCAATATATGTCCAAGAATGCCATTAGCGTGATCTCAACATACAATAGGTGTGAATCACTGAACTGTAATTGGCAAAATCCTTTTCAAATGTGCTGTATGGACAGAAAAAGATGCAGAATGCATACCAGATTTAAAAATGGACAGTGTAGCTGTGGTGAGTAAAGTACTAAACTAACTGGAAAAATACATGAGCTAGCTCAAGGGCTTGTTTATGAAGAGTTAAATATGTTTTATACAACCTCACTGGGTTGTCAAAACAGAGTCCTTAAAGGAAAAAAATAGGAATTCTACCTGGCAGCAATGCAGCAGCCTCACAAAAGAGCAATTCGGTGCTTGGCAATGCCCTAGAACACAAAAGCAGGGGTCAGACAAGCCCTGAGGTCTTAAAAAAGGAAATTCCATGGAGCTTCACATTCCTCTCCTGTAATCCTTCACACGAGGCCAGCTGAAGGAGTGGGTTTAAAGACCAGCATTGGATCAATGCAGTCCAGTCTGGAACTGCAGAGTCACAACAGCATCTGGAGTGGTTGTGCAACCTGCATTCTAAGCAATTCAAGCTACTTAGCTGGTGCACCAGCATATTCTGCATCAGCTGGAAACTCTTGGCTGTCACACTGCTGTCCAGACACACTGCTTTCCATTAAGCAAGCTCATCAGCCATAAACGTGTGTGCCTCAGTAATATTCAAAAAGTAAAAGAACAGTGATTGCAGACCAAATCTAGCAGTATTAATCTGTTCCTCACTTTCAGTACTGAAAGAGATACTTTTTTTTATATAGATATATGTTTTTCTTTATTTGTTTCCTTCTTAAATATTTCCTTTCCTAACACTAGAAATAAAATGCAGCGTTATGGGGTTTTTCTTCTGTTTGTTTTCAGGAGTGCCAAACTCTCCAGCAAACAGCTGTTAAACCCTTCAACCCATCCTGCCACTGCTGCAAACAGGCTCCGGCCTCCTCTCCCACCCAGCTGGGTCTCACTGCCCCCTCATCCTTCCCTGCTGGCATTACGCTATTAGGGGACAAAATAAACTAAATTGGAGAACTTTATAACGAGATAAAAGCAAAGTGAATTCTCCAAGGCTTAGTTAAGATATAGTAAGGAATAGCCACACAATTTTAATGCCTGGGACAAAGATGATGGCAGGACCATGTTCTGGTGGCAACACAGACATCTGAGGAATTTAAGTAACTTTAATGATGGCTGCAACATGTAATAATGGCCAACAGTCAAAAATATAGTGGCAGTGAGCTGTCTTGTTATAATTTTGCCCAGTTTAAAGTGTCTCAAATGGTTTGTTCATCCTCACCTCTAGGGAATGAGTTAAGTAGAGCTTTGTCAAAAGCATTAAAGATCAATATTCTTTGTTGCTAATTTGCTGTCCTTATGCAAAGCATCCCAGTCCATTTCTGCACACTGTGTCAAGGAACTGCTTTGTAACAAATTAAGTAATACTAGTGTTAGAAATAATCAGTGTACACTATAGCTGGAAATCTGCACATTACTTTAACTGTAAGCCAAAGAAAAGCTCATTCACTTATTTGGCCTCAGAGAATGCCCAAATATATGCAAACATATATGCTAATATATGGATATATCGCATTCTGTCCAGGAAACACCTGTGTACATGTAAGGGAACCCTACCGTTTCCTCAGTGTTTCAAACAAATTATTCCTTCCTTCCTTTTAGGGCAAATGGCTAAAATTTGTTTTCTGGTGAGTTGAGTAAAGGATAACATTTGAACCTTTACATGTTTCCAAATTGTTGCAGGAAGCTTTCACACAGCTACCCCCATCTCTTTTCCTGTGACTGCAAGGCTACACAAAGACCTTTCTCTCCTTCCCATATGTTCTGCAGCAGATATTCCTACAAGCTGATCTGTGCAGTTTTGCAAACACAACTTCTGCACACAGGAAGGCTGCCCTGTCACCAGTAATTGCATTACAGATACAATAACTAGGCAGCCAGCCCTGGCTAAACCTAGGACGCACAGATCCTGGCAATTATCAAGCATCATAATTTGAGTGGCTGTCAAATCTTATCCTACATTTATGTTACACCCTCAGTAGTACTGTGAGTAGTTCCAAGAGGAGGGCGGGAAGGGGAAGACTTGGTAAATTTTCACATCATTCCCTATTTAGGCCAGTATTTGTTCATGCTATCTTAGAAAACACTATTTATTCCCTTAAAAACAGTCTTAAAAACCAAAATAGAAGCCTTTATTGTACTTATTACAAGCTTTCCATCCTTGAGGGATGATCACAGGAAAGATTTTCATCTTCAGAGTCTGACTTTGTGACTCACTTCTGGCGCTTCTTCTATAGGAAGTGACTAAAGAACTGCCCTGAGCAGTTCTGCTCCCAGGATTCGAAGGAAATAAATGTATATTGTTAAATGCCTGAATATAATTTCATAGAAAAATTAAATTTCTGGGAAGCTATTAAGGAAATTAATTCCTCTATAGCCTCTAATTTTAAGTTTTCTATAGTATTCCTTTTTACATCTCGAAACAGTAATTTCCATTAGTCAGAATGGATAAAGAAACTGGTTTATTACATGATACCTGGTAGTTTTCCAGAACAATTACCTTTGTGCTGTAAGGAAATAAGCCCTCTAGATTAAAAAAAAAAAAAAAAACACCACAAAGAAAAGCAACATTTTAATTTTGTTTTATATATATTAAAAAAATCAACAACAAAAAAACATACAACACACACTAAAACAAAAAAACTCCACCTTTTTCAGCCATTTTCTTCCTTCCTTCACTACTTTACCCTGCACTCTGATAACAGATGCATTTGACAGATTATGTGCTGGCTCTGGGTCTAAAGCACAAATGAAGGCTATTTTCTTGAAGGCCAATTGCCAGAGAAAGTCACAGGAAAAAAAAAAAAAAAGCCCTACTCTAGCCAAAGATTCAGCTCCCCTTGGCCGAAGATGGCAGGCAGATGGCACAAGAAAGATATGTTTCCAGCAGAGATGTCTGAAAGCTTTTATCACGTTACTGTGGGAAGTACGGCAAAAAAGATTCCAAAATTATAGGAGAATATCCTGATAATACATCTTTCTCTTCCTGTTTTCACGGAACTGTAGAATCAACTAGGTTGGAAAAGACCTTTAAGATCTTCAAGTCTGACCATTACCCCAGGACTGTCAAGACCACCACTAAACCATATCGTCAACAGAGTTTTTGAGCACTGTATTGCTGTAATAAAACTTCGCTGTGAATGTCACTGCCAGTACTACTTTAACAAAACTCCCATACCTTTTCACCAACTCTTTAATCAGTATATTCATGTTTCCATTTATGGTTTTGAATACTTATTTGCAGATTATTTTCAATCAGTCAGTACAACAGAACCAAAACAAGGCCAATTCCAAGCCCCATAAACATCTCTTCAATGCTTTTGCCTTTCTTCTTGCTGCAACATTTTTCACTATTTTTTATTTGTTTTTTTTTATTCTAGATCTATGCTTTTAGGGCTTTTACTGCAACTGCTTGGGGAAAAAAAATTGTTACAGAAATTCTAATTCTAAGGCATTCTTTTCTTTCTTAAAACTGATCCAGTATTCAAAGGTATTTTGTTGACAACTAGTGCAACTTGAAGGATTCCCAACCATCACCATCTAATATGCATTAGAAAAACAAGTCCCCGAAACAAGATGCTTCCACTGAATAGGAACTAAGAGCAGTTGCCAATAGAGAAGTTAAACAGCACAAGCTTGCCTCCATGCAAAGAAACAATCTAGGAGCATCAGCTTATTTTATACTGGTCAAAAGCTGACAGGTGATGCCAACTACAGGTTGCTATTCATGAGACTTTCAATAACTAAATATACCCAAATCCAATAGTAGTGTACAGACAGATGTCTGAACTGAACACTATTGGTTCTGGAAGTACTACAGCTTATTATCAGTGTGCTGGATCCTACATCCTCTGACCTAGCCTTCACACACACACACAGAGGTGACCAAGCTGGGTTTGCATTGAAATGTAAGATTCTTTATTTATTTCCAATGTTCATTCCTATTTACCAACTACTTTTTATAGCTGCCATCAAGAAGACATAAGTTTATCACATTTGAAACAAATTTTCTCTGAATACAGAATGCAGGAAGGCACCAGTTGTCAGAATATTCAAATATGGCTCATGAATACCTTTGAATATATGCATCAATTAAAATGAGTGTTTTAAATAGCAGATGAACAATACTCAACTCAGAGACTCCCTCTTTGTATATGAAAAGCTGTACCTACTGTGACAGTGCTTTTAATTATAACATTCACTTTCTTTCTGAAGGAAGGTTAGTAGCCCCATGACTGAAGTGCTGGTCACAAAAACATTTGCTGTCAAGTTAGAAATAGAGAACCAGTTTAAACTCACCAAAGTATTATAGGGAATCGGAGGATCTCACTTTCAAAACACATGCCTTTCAACTGCATCAACATTTCAGTAAAATAAAAATATTATAGTGAGGTTTGAGAAGCCTGGTGCATCCATTATCAGGCTATCAAATTTGTATCATTAGCTGCGCTTGAACAATCTCCACACTTCAGTGTAGTGCACCAAACAGAACTGATATCATTTGATGCAAATGCTTCTTGAGAGAGAAAAAACGCTGCAAACAAAAGGGTTTGGAGTTACAGGCAATGAGCTGGATATTTAATACGAACTGGGCTCTGCAGAAGGAATATTTTAACAGCCAGCATGCTCCGGCCTCCCCTTTGTAAACTAGGCCCCTTGCTTTCTCTGACCTCAGTGTTGAAACACAATGCAAAGACACAGCGACAGTTCAGCTGATTTTTTATTGATTCTGTGCCATTTCACCATTGCATCTCCATGTTCAGACTGTGCTTTAAATATGTATTTGATAGAACGCATACATCTTTGTGATTGATGTGGAGCACTAAAAGGAAAGCTGGAAGGTCACAATGTGACATTAGGTTTTCACTCATCTTAAAAAGCTGAGACGCTGAGAAAAGGCATTTGAGGAAAAGGCTACTTAATGTAACAGACACAGTTTTAACCTAAAGGAATATGAGAAAACTAAGTCAGAAATAAATCCCAGTAAAGGGATTACAAATCACTCTCAATTGCATTTTGAGAGTTTTCTCAATCTCAGTACTGGTTACATATGCTTACAGATGTGATCTGATCCACTACTTCAACGAGAGGGCAGATGCCCTCAGGGTAAATACATTCATGCTGAGCATAATTCAGACTTGATCAGAATCTAGCTATTGCTCTGCAAAGGTCTGATCCTGCACTGCTTACAGAATGTGCTTGTAGAAAGTGTACTCATGTCACTGCTTCTTCCTCTCTCTGCAGTACAGTTCACAGGCCTTACATAGCATATTTATACAGGTGTAAAAATGATCAAAACCCTTCCATGAGAGAGCAAATGCTTGTTATACGACTCATAAAAATGAAATAAACTCAAAACACAACAGTAGGATACAATTGCCCAATTAGATTTAATTAAGTCTGCCATTCATCAACTTTTTATGCAAGCAGTATCTGTACTAGGGCATAGTCATAGCAAACTGGGCATTCCAAATCCTTATTGACTACTAAACTATAATAAAATAAAAATACTGTGCTTTCTTATAAATTACGGGACTCATTAAAAGAAAAACACCCAACTGAAATACCCAATTGAAAAGAAGATGCCAGCTTTTCAAAACGCTACCTTCAAGCAAAAAGCAGAAAGGTTGCACACTTCATCCTCCCCGCCAGCCCATGCTTTTTGCCTTTAGACTTACCACAGAGAAAAACAGTGATTTTGCAATACATTCTTTCTCCTGCTTTGTTATTTTTTTTCCAAAATTCCCCAAATATGTCTAGCACATATTTAATATTCCTATGCAAATATATCTTTGGGCACAACGAGATTCACATACAACAGCTTGAATTTTACAGTTGCAAATGCAAGTATATGTGGATGAGTAAGCATAAGAGACTACAATTAGCCTTATCACTCCCTGTTCTGTTCTCACACATGGGCATAAAATCAGGAGCAGTCTACACCATTTTATCTTATATGGACTAACTAGTTTCGCAAATAATGAACAGAAAAGAATACTCCACACATGTGGGATGAAAATTTTCACTTGAACTTACTCAAAGTAATGTATTCTGAAATCATAATATTATTATTTGCAGAAAATAGCTGTTCCCAAGAAAATACTAATGGTTTACATATAAAGACAGAAAGGACTGCTGATCTGCCTTCACTTCTATTAAAAAGAAGTATTTTTTCATTTCAACCTAAAATAACTTTCAGGTAACAGATGAAAATGCCTGTCTTACACCAGCTCTAAGAACACTAGTCACTGCCTGTGCTGTCAAAGCTCTCAGGCCCTTTTCCAGCATTACACCTTAGATTTTTCGTGTAAAGCATTGCACAGATTGGAAGGAAACAAAACCAAAAGCCAAAGCCTGTGCAGTCTATAGTTTGCTCAATATCCTGAGTTAGACAGTGGCTTTCTTCATTTGAATTCTCTAATTGTGCAGATTTGTGCTTCTGAGAGTAAGACAGCTCCTAAAATCAGCCATTCAGAGCCTGCCAGTATTTCTATCTCCAAATATATGTACGTAGTATCCTCCAAAGAGATTAAGCCTTGAAAGTCCACTGAGCTCACTAGTTTAGCATCATGTAAATTATTCTAAGAATATTTTATTCATGTTTCCCTCTACTCTAAAGCCAAATATCCCCAAGAAAGAGTTATGGTTCATTAAAATACTTTTCTATTTTATGTCCTTTCTGACAAGCCACACTTGTCAACTGAATGCATCACTCTGATATATGTTTGATTTTACTTTCATTATGGGATTACAAAGAGATACAAGCCCATATTTCAGCAGCATTTTAAATATTTTCTCATTTAATACTGCTGTCCAATGTCAGTCAAGGAGTCTCTGGCCATCCTGGTGCTCTCCATGGTACATTTCTTTTCCATGAAAATACCAGCTTTCATGAACAGCACTAAGAATATGCCACTGCAAGAGAGAGGAGCAACAGATAGTATAAACACTGTCAATTTGGGACTAACTTTTAGTATTACTTACTTCATAAAAAATCACTGAAGCAAGATGTTCCAAGAAGGCATTTTTACATTTCAGTGTGTCTTGTTTTCAGCTTGGCGAGAAATTCTTTTGTTACATTAAAATAACTGATTCAAGATGTGTATATGCTTGAGTAACTGTGACCTTACTGCAGCAATTTCTGGGCTTCTTTCTTGGGCCTGGCCCCCTGAACATGGCCTCCCTGCTTCCCGTTGCCTCCCACCAGGCTGCAAATCCCTGGAGCTAGGATTTTTCTGCTTATACTTAAGTAAACATAACAATCTGAAATAAACTATTAGCAAATGCCTGGCACTTTCAGTTTTTTCTTTTTATATATTAAAAAACAAAACCCAACAACAAAACATAACCCCCTTAGATTGGAAATTATATAAAGCCTGAAAAACAGATCATGATAAATAGAGGCGGAATCCTTTGAGGAAGTGAAATGCTGATTTTGATCCAACAAAGCACTTCACCAATGATTAACTTCAAGTACACAAAGGGATCTTATGCAACTCACCAGAATTGTTAAAATAAATAAATAAATAAATAAAATCCATTTAACTGTCAGCCAGGGAGAAAAACCTGACTGCTTGCAACTGTTCCTGTAGTTGTGTGTCAGCTCTGCTGGCCAGCGAGATCCAAATGCTGTACTTCTCCTATACACTGTAAATGTTTCACTGTATTACTAGTCAGATGAACTCACACACTAGACAACCATTGCAAATAGTGTCTGTGGCAAATGCACAGAGTTCTGCACTGTAACACTGTAATAACTCATTGGAACACCTCACTCACTGTCTTCCTTGTAAGCCAAGATGGCAGTCCCATAAAACCAGAGGGTGGTGCACCTCCCCTATGAAGACAGGCTAAGAGCTGAGCTTTTTCAGCCTGGAGAAGGCTCTGGGGAGACCTTAGGGCAACCCTCCAGTACCTAAAGCAGGCCTGCAAGAGATCTGGAGAGGGACATTTTACAAGGGCATGTAGTAACAAGACAAGGGAGAATGGCTTTAAACTGACCGAGGGGAGACTTAGACTAGATGTTGGGAGGAAAAATTCTTCACTGTGAGGGTGATGAGGCACTGGAATAGGTTTCCAAGAAGCTGTGGCTGCTCCATGCCCAGCAGTGTTCAAGGTCAGGCTGGAAGGGGTGGCTTTGAGCAACCTGGTCTAGTGGGAGGGAAGCGTTGACCTGGATGATCTTTAGTTGCCTTCCAGCCCTGTTTTATGATTCTATGATAAAATTATGCTTTCTCCTCCAAGCAGGTAACCCAGAACAAGTTTTATACTATGCACACTCATCTTTCACTAGTAACACTAGCAGAAAAGCAGTTCTCACCTGCTCCTCACCTCACAACGGCTCAAACACACAGCAGAGATGACAAGAAGCCTCCTCTTTCCCCACAGGCTTTCTGTCTGAAGCCACACTTTAAGTTCAATGAAGCTAAAATACCAACAAACTCACTGCCACTGCTGTCCTGGCTGAAGGGTATCAAAATCATTCTAACATTGTAGGTGTCATAAAACATCACAGCCCCGGAGAGATGGAAGCTCAGAGCCTGCATTACTGACACAAGAGATTAGGAAGGTTTATGCAGAAGACAATTACCAGGAGGTTGTTCAACTATTCCCAAATCATTCTTCATCTGCAATGCTACAATATTTTATCATAATTGATTCTGGTCTGACTGGCCCTAGCCAGGATTTTTAACAGCTGTATGCATTTTCTAGAAACCAGTTTGTTTCTCCACAAGTGACAATTCCTTTATGCTGAATTTAGGCATTATATGAGCCACTACAACGCAGTCAGGCTTTCTTTCTGCCAATGAACTTGTATAGTATTAACAGTTTTTTTACTGTTTGAACACTAGGATGTTGACAAATTGGGCAATCATGCAGTAATTGTAGCCTCTGATCAGGTCAGAACTCTCCAAACCCTCTGCTATCAATATAATTTCCAAGGGATGAGCTCTTTTGCATAGAAAGCATAGGAACCATACTTACCAAATTATAAACAACCTGCTGGAAGGCATCTCCTGCACAAGCCTTCAGGTGAGATACTCAACTTGCTCTTCCTTATCTGAAAGGATTTAGCGTAAAGAGCACAACAGAGTACACCATCACCTATTCGAACAACTAACAGAAGTTCTACTTAGGCTTATTCCAACATTAATATCTTTTACTATGGCAGCTATGGTGTTTCTGATATAAAAATACATACTTAGAAATACCTAGAACCATACATAAATACACCCGTTTTGTTCTTTCCCAAGCTACGCAATACTTCTGTTGAAGTAACTTCACTGCTCTTCCTGAGGGGGCCTAAGGAGTTTAAAAGGCATTCCAATTTTAAAAGTTTCTTTGGTCTGGGTTTTTTAATCATTATTTCCAAAAGTTTTCACAAATAAGGGAAGTGCAAATGTTGATATTATTGGAGGACTGATGTGTACCAATGCAGCTACACTTACAACTAAGAATTCCTTCCATCTTCAGTGCCTCTAATCTAAGCATTCAGATTCCAAAGGTCTGGGCAATTTCAAAGACTTACTTAAAAATCCTTGCTAAAATCCTGATTTCTCTGCATTGCTCCTGACATTTCACAATAGCATCAGACAAACTACATACTCTCCAAGAGATCAATCACAGCTACAGAGTCATTTACCATGTCCTACAACAGACCACTAGCTTGATTTCAGTACCTGAGAACTACAGTAACCTTGTCAGTGTTTAAGCCCAGCCGTAAATCAGCCACACAGCTCACTTGCTCACTCCCATCACCTTTCTCTCCCCCCACTCCCAGGGGGATGGGGAGGAGAATCAAAAGAATGTAACTCCCAGGGGTTAAGATAAGAGCAGTCCAGTAACTAAGGTATAACACAAACCACTGCTGATACCACCAATAATAATAATGAGAAGGGAAATAACAAGGGAAGAGAATACAACTGCTCATCACCCGCCAAACGATACCCAACCCCAGTGATCTAATCCTTTTGGGTAACTGACCCCAGCTCATATACAGAGCATGATGTTCTGTGGTATGGAATGCCTCTTTGGCCAGTCTGGGTCAGGTGCCCTGTCTCTGCTTCCTCCCGGCTTCCCCTCCTCCCTGGCAGAGCACGAGGCTCAGGAAGTCCTTGGTTAGCCTAAACATTACTGAGCAGCAACAAAAAACATCGGTGTTATCAGTGCTGTGCCCAGGCTGAAAGTCAAAAACACAGCACTGCACCAGCTACTAAGAATGAGAAAAATGACTGCTACTGCTGAACCCAGGACAAACCTCCAGCATGAAAAAGGAATCCCTGTTACTGGCAGGCTTCAGCCATCTCCACATCCCTAGCTTTTGTGACTACTGTTTTGTTTTGTTTTGTTTTTTTTGTGACTACAGGATCAAAAAAGGTGGAAGAATGAGGAAAGAAAAACATTAAGTCCCTCTACAATCCTCTAATTTTTGGTCTTTTTTTTATGAAACGAAGAAACTACCCAATTTTTTTCTCCACTTATCCATTAAGTGTGTATAGCATGAAGATTCTCTCATGCATACATTGTTTCCTTGAAGTACTTGTTGACGAGGACATTGAGTGATGTTAAGTAGATGTCCCACTGCACCAAATGGTTAAGACAGATATACTGCTCTGTATCAGCATTAGCTCACAGAGGTTCAGGGGGTACTGTACTCAACAAAAGCTCTTAGCATAACCAGGTTTTAATTTTCCAGTGAACTATATGAGGGATGAAGCTCAACTCTAAATTACTTGAGTCAGAACAAAGGTAGGGCTCTTTTTGGTTGTTGTTTTGTTTTGGTTTAGTGAGAAATCCATGATTCATTTCACTGCAAGGACAATACACAGTAAACAATGATTCAACACTTCCAATATTCCTTCATCTCCCTGTTAGTGAGGAAAATGTAGAAGAAAACAGGCAGTGTAAAGGAGGAGTAAGATTTCCAACAAAGCGTGCAGGAAAAAAAGTACCACTGTAATATAGATAAGGATACAAACTATGAGAAGAAATATTCTGAGTGACAAGGCTGGATTTCAGGCTAGCAGCTCCCCGCTCAGCATTAACTATCTAACAATAGTGAAATCTTCTAGATACCCAGACAGGTTATCACAGTATAATACATTTCAGCATATACCCAGTAACTGAATCAATGTGGTTGAGCATTAGCTAACAGTCTCTCAAAAAAAGTGGCACTTTCTGTTCAATATTAATTCATAAAACCCAGACCAGCAGAGAACATACTTGAAAGCAGCTAGCCCTGAATAAACAGATACTAAGAAGCAGATTTTTTTCCCCAGTTAGTTGTATCTGTCACATGTACTTTGCTGCGTTCTCTCATATCACTGTCTGCAAATTTTCTTATAAAAAGTATGCTAAACCAAGAAATATTTTACATTAAATTTTATTCCATCTTACCTTGTGTGTACTCTTTCAGTAGTAAATAAACAGATTAAAGCTGTTCAGCTCTGCTTCTTTAATAGTCTCAGTATGGCAGTTCTACACATCTTTTCCCAAAAGCTCGTCAGATTCTTTGTATCGAAGTATCCATCTGTACCCATAGGAGATTAGGAGTTCCACTTCCAAATTCTTAAACCACTTCCAAATTCTGTAACTCACATGAAGCTGCTCCCATTACTTCACTCTAATTACATTTTTGGCAATAGAGTTAGGCACAGCACTTACCTCCCCGGCACCAGCTGCACCAACCCTCATGCAACACCTCTACACTGCAAGCATCTCACTGGTACAGCTGAAGTGATGCAACATTCACTATACAGGTAGAGATCACTGAACCTTTAAGTCCACTATCTTTCTTTTTACAAAGATAATTCAACTATAAAAGATCTTTTTATCCCTTTACTGCCACCAGCTCTTGCACTGTTCTAAAGTAAGGAGAGGAGGGAAGCAGCACCAGAGGTCCCTACAGCAACCAGGTTATAAAGCAAACCCTGAAAACTTTTATCTTAGCATGCATGACTACTAATACTGTTACGGGCTATTATATTATCTGGCCCTGTTAGAATCCAACTCCAATGTTTAACTCTCTGACCTTCAGCAGGCAGTTTGCAGTGACATTTCCTGATCAAATACATGCCACAACTTAAACAGAAAAAATTGCTTGGGTATACACTGTTCATGTTCAATGCTCCCTCAAAGAATGTTCCAATACAGACAAAAACACTATACTGAGAGTAGCATTCAGGTGGCTAGAAAACCCAGCCTGTTCCTATCATTTGTCTGTCTTCATTCATTCAAGTTTGAGTATTTAATGCGGATTTCAACATCCGTAATAAAGCCAAGGACCTTCCAGTTGTTGGCAGTCCCATGCTAACCTAAGTTTGACATCAGAATTTTACCCATTATGAATCTTCCCACTACCTGATGCATTACAAGTGACCTCTGATAAACTAGTGACAGTTGACACCATACCTACTTAGATACCAGAAAGCATAACTTTATTTGCATGTGCAGTAGCATAAGCATGTTTTCTGAGATCTGATAGTCTATTATTCTAGAATATCTTTTTCAGGCAGCACAGGCACCTTAACATCTAAAAAGCTGCTAGGGCTACTGGTCACAACACCATTTTGATCATTTTCTAAAACCTTCTGCAAACCAATCTGACCTAATATTCACATATAAAAAACCTTGAGCATGTAATTAAAGAGATATCAGCATCGTGTCACTTCTTTTTGATTCCTTTTAGCAAATGTAGAAATTCAGCTTTCTTACTATGCAGCAATCAGGACCTTACACTTTCAAAAAACTTCAGACTTCCTGCTCTGATTACAGGATTTACCATTCCTGCAAGATCTAAGCTGCCAAGAAAAGAAAGAAAATCCTGTTTCCAAGCTAAGTTTCTCAGTATGAGAGAAAACAAAGCAGAATTGCTTCTCTGTATCAAGAGGAGACTAAAATCATAGGCCTATGTGTTATACTGAACTGAGAGCATTCATATAAACAATGTATTAAGTGAGCAACCATCAGCTTAAGAACTTCATCACCAATCAGTTCTGATAACGTTAACCAAGTGTCATCCAACACAGTGCAATGAGGCACTAGAACAAGCATGGAATTTCTCCCTACTGAGGTGACAAACTCTGTGCTTAAATACACCTATTCAGGTCTTTTCAAAAAATCGTATTAGTTGGTTCAGTCCTATTCCCTATAAGAAATCCTAAACATTAATATTTAATATCACAGAGAAAGCTGCACACACAAAAACCGAGAGCACTTGAAAAGACAGCATAATTAAGCAACGATGTGCACTAAAATTAAAACCTAAAGGACAAAAATTAGCTTTGTGAGCTAAAAGAAAAGTAAGCTTTTACTTACAACTAACTTGTGCATATACATTAGCTTTCCACGTTGTTAGGATTTTTACTACAACAAGGTGCCTCTAACAACAGATATTCATCCATTCGTAGCTGCCTCTAGCAGTAACAGTAAACAAACACACACTACTGTACTCTATGATGATAAAGTTGTTAGGGTCTAGTCATCTTTTTTATTAAATATATACATATCCCTCTGCCATTTAAGGTTAACCAGTATGCTGCACATGGTGTTCAAATACTGTAATTCTGTGCGATTTTAGCACATTCATAGACATTCCACAACCCAGTGATTTATGTTCCCAGTTCTCATTTCTTGTGGGGTACTAAGGATTGCAGATCCCTGGCCCATCACTACTTACAAAGGCTAGAATTTGGAATGAATCAAAAACTGTGCTTGATTTTATGGAGAAGACAATGCTGATGAGTACAGCATTTAATGTCAACATTCTATGCAAATATTTGATGAAATCTCAACTTTGAGAGCTTCAGAAAACCTCAAAAGTGCATGGAATAAAAGCAATGCTTCTGTAAGTCACACCTGCAACTCCACCTGGAGCTCTTGACACTCCACTGAGATGAAACAGGCCATGGACTGATATATTTCAGCTATGACTGTGCTCTTACCTTCGAAAAAGTTTGATAGAAAGTCCAAACCTTAACTAAAATGTGCAGTGAAAGACAGCAGAGAGGCAATAATATTGGACTGATTATTCTTAGCTAACAAAGGTGATAAAAAAATAATCATCAACTCAGCCAAGCCCATTAGACTTTTCAGGAAATAATCATTTACCATGATCATCTGCTAATTAACTTTCCATTTCTGGGAGGTCAAAAAAGCTCACTAAATAAAAAGCAAAGCAATTTTTTCTCATATTCAAATGCAGATACCATTTCCTGAAACTGCAGCAGACATTGCTCTACAAAACCCTAATACAGGGTAAAAAGAAACACAAGTCTGACACACTTTAATATGAACCTTCTTTCACAACTTCATCTGCCTTTCTCCTCTTTTCTTGACACCTTTGCCCCTTTCCTATTCGAGTTTTCAACTCCAAGCCCCTTTGGGATCTCTGGAAATGACATCCTATTCTCTTCGACAGACCAGGGCAAGAAACACAAACGTAGCAGCCTGCAGTTCAGGCCACTACTGCAGAATCTCAGAGAGGGCTGTGGGAGCCCAAGGCACAAGTTATGATCATACCTCACCGAAGGCAGAGGAGCATAACACTGAAGTTATGCCTGTAATTGGCAGCTGGAGGTAAGGAAAATCCCTAACAGGCAGCAGTCCTGTTTTGACGTACCAGTGAAAAAGAGCACTGGAAGGAATGTTTCAGTGCTTCTGAAGGACTCAGGAGCAAGACAGTTTAATGTGCTTTTTAACAAAACTGAGATTTAAACACAATTCCTCTGCTGTCAAAAATCAACCCAGCTCCACTTGCAGTGGTGATGGGTGTGCACTGGGAATATTTTTTTGCTGCTGGTACTCAGCTCTCTTGGCCATTGCTAATCAATCTGCTTATGAAATTAACAATTATAGCAGTCTTTTATATGCAAATTCCCAGGTGTATGCACTATCTTACCGCAAACCCAATTCGACATGCATGGATATTGGCTTTTCCCTTCCTCTGACTTAAGAAGTGAAATATATTTTGCATCTCATGCTTAGGTCCTATAAACTTGTTCTTTTTCATAATTTGAAGCATTTCTGCTTTCTATATTAAATCAGTTTTATTCATTCACTTAAAGAGAAGTTACTTGACAGGAGACCAATATGCTATTTCCAATTCTGACTTCTCTGAGCTTTAATTTTTTTATACATCTGCAAAATGGGGAAATGCCAATTTTACTAGACTCCTCAAGATCACTACTTGGAAGGCACTACGATAATGCTAATCACTCCTTGACTGAGGCATACAAGAAGGATACAGCCATAATAGCTGTTTTCCACTGAAAACCCCAGTGGGCCTAAAAGTATGTAGGAGGCAAAACTTCATGATGTATTGTCAGAGGAGAGATTCATTAAGAAATACACGAGGTGGATTCCTCGAGATAAGAGCTATCAAGAGAGAAGGATGATGAAAGGCAGCTGACACCTCTGACAATAGTCTTCACAACCGGAAATAATGAGGTGTAGCAAGAAGCGCTCTGCTCTCCTGGCCTGGCTGTCCCCACTGCTCCTGCCCACATTCTGCTGCGCAGCTTTTTCAACATCAGAAAATAATTAATTAGCATTTGTAAAGCGCCTCCGGAAAGGTGAAGCACTGCGCAAGCAGTAAATTTTACTACGTTACTGCTATGGTAAGAAGATAGAAAAGGTTTTAAAAGTAGTTGAAAATATACGCTATTAGTTTTAATAAAGCATTACATAGTTGTATAGGAGGACAGATTTGTCATTAGGTTTTAATTCACTTTACTTTTACTTATAATATAGTTCACAGGGAAAAATGCACTTAAAAAAGAAATCAAAGATACTTAAACTGATTTTTAAGACCATCACTACTGCAGAAAAAAACACATTTTGTCAAACAGATGACACAACAATTTTCATCAGGCAGTAGCGAGCGACTTTATTATAGAAATCATGTATGCAAAAGGATGGGAGCTTATGTAAATATGTACAGCGTACACAGTATATAGACACAAACAGTGTACATTATGTTTGCTCAGATTTATTTTCAGACGAAAGCAAAAAGAAAGAGAAACTAAGCAACATTCTGTCCATCTGACACTGACTGGGGTTGCTGCCTTTTCTCTGAAAGCTCTGCTGGCCCCCAGTTGAACAGGTTCATTCCAAAAAGCTACAGCCATCCAGCTGACATATGGCAAAAGGAGCATAATTTAAGATCAGCAGTCCTACTGCCATCCTCTAAGACACTGTCAAGCTCTTGGCACACAACCTGCACACATACACATAAAAGCTGACATTTTCCTCGACACCAGATTTCTCCATTCCCTCCTCACAGGCCCTTAGTGCAATCCCTCTCTCTCTCATCATGCTGACCCTAATTGTTCACAGCTTCCCATGTGGGCACATTCCCATTTCTGATGCATGCACCATCAATGTCCTGAGAATCCCTCTAATCTTTCGCTGTAACCAAAAACATGGTATTGAAGCAGTTGATTCAAATCAGTCCAGGAATTTGTTTATCACAACTGACTGGGTAGAAACAAGGACAGTCCTTAGAACAGGGCACCCCCTCCAAATCCTTCAGTCACGAAAACATTCACAACTGACCTCTTGGTCAGCAACCACTGCTCCCGTTATAGACTTACTGTGACATGGCATCCAGTAGTTTCAGTTGATGCACAAAGGACAGCCTCTAAACACGCCCTTTACTTGCAATATCCTAGATCTATCTTCAGCTTCACCAGAGATGCTTTATTTTGTGGTTTCATTTTTATCAAATTGCATTAGCACAGATTAAATACTAAATAACATTTCTGATAAAGAAATAAAGGGGAGGTGTCTTTAATATTTTAATGACTTTGAGGTGTAAACTTCCCACTATGTCATTAACTGTTATGTCTGTTGAGTCTTTAATCATATTTTAAAGCATAAGAAATTACAGACATGGAAACCACATGAGAGAAATGGCCTCAATCCAAAAGGAAATAATGTATCATCTTAAAGTACATAACTCAGTAGTAGTTTAATTATAGCTTGCCTAATTATACCTTATGACACTACTCTACTATACTGTAGTATAAAATGAACCTTCTCATATATACACAAACACAGAAAACCTATATTAAAAATGCATTATGTCTGTGCTATACACAGAAAAATCAGAAGTTTATAGTTAGCCAAGAAACATGTCATATGTCCTCCATACACTTCACCCTACGAAATGCTACCACAACAATCTTCTGTAGAATCCAGCTACAGCAAAGTGGTGGACAACATATGGTATGCCTCAGCTATGTACAGGCTTTTTCAGTTTGTGTTGACATGTTTGAATGTAATTCTTAGCACAAAGACTTCTTTCTTTGATGTTACTTCTCCAAAGAACTAAGGAAAAAATGTCATACACTAAAGTCCTAAAAATACAGGAAATCATAGTGGAAATGAGAGAAATCTGGTTAAATTTGGATCTTTGTCCTAGACAGTTCAAACAAAAAACTGGTAAAGCTCACTCTCACTTTCTTAGGGTTCAAATTTACAGGTAAAATGCTTTGATATCCAACAGTGTCCAAGCAAATGGAAACATGGAAACATGTTTAAACAGTTTCAAGCCATGTAGTGACTGTATAAAGTGTCACATAAAACTCCAGGTCAGCATCAAACCCCTATAGAAATATTAAGCCAATACACCAAGATACAGGAAAGCATAAATATTTCCCCCTTTAATCTCCACATGATGACAGACTTTATTAAACAGATGCCACCCATCTTTCATTTCAGTTAGCTGAAAGAACCAATTAGATGCACATTTTCATAATGAAAATGTGAATTCAATGTGAAGCTTTGTCTAACAACAGGCTTGTACAGCAAAGCCGAAGCAGAGCTAAGCCATGGTCTCTGAGGGCTCCTCCTGGCACAGACTGCTAATATAGCATAGGGGGTGGCTGTAACTGCACACATCTGCAGATGTAAAAGGCAAAAGGCCAGCAGATAACAAGGAAAGCAGCTGCAGTCGTAGCTGGAGGGTGGAGGGGAAGAAACCTAAGTTTCTGTTTAGCAAAGTCCATAATCACTTAATTACTCAGAAAAATGCCTGACATTTTTCATTCAGTATTCTCAAGAAAGCAAGACTTTCAGTGTACTCTTACACAAGAAGATTGAAAGCTTACAGAAAACCCACTTGATGCTAGCAGGAGAAGCCTACTGTGAGAGCTATGAACATTGGCTCAACATGTGGACCATCCAGAGAACAGCCTGTGGGCCACACTAGGCATGTAAGACACCTCCATCTGGCCCATCACCTAGAGGAGACACAGAACAGCTGCTCCAGCAGTGATTGAAGACCTAGCAGCTTAACCCCTCCTCTTGAACACAGTCTGACATACAACGTAGATGCTGCTTCTGCAGTAGTCTGGGGAGGGGGGAGGGACATTTATTGTCAAGGATTAAGGGAAGCACTTCTTAGGTCCCAGACCCCTCTTTTTACCCCAAAAACTTGAGCCATCCTATCACTTAGGCCATATCAAAACAAGCTCCTCCAGAAAGATTTTAAGCCAAATTTAATTCAGTATAAAGGCTTACAGAAAACACTTTTCTGGGAGAAAATGAACAGTACCCATATTTTATTTTTTTCCAAGTCCCATGGAAACTAATTAAATTAATTAACCTCTCTCCATCAACTTTCTTATTAAGTCTGTCCCAGTGTGCAAGAACGTGAAGATGGAAGAGGTTAGATCATTTTCTCACTCTAAGCTGTAAAAAAAATAATTAATGGACAGAATAATCAGAATACACAAGAAAAAGGCATACATATTAAAAAAATTTTAGTTCTAAGCAGAAGATACCTAGGCTGCAGACTCTGAAAATAATCACCTCTTTAATCCACCCGGAGTCTTATCATAAAATTTACCACATGATGGTGTGCATCCCAGCAATACTCTTGGATTTTAGGAAAAGAGTAACCATTTGATCATCAGTAACCAAATGATCATCACTTCAGACTTCCTCTATAAGAATCAATACAAATTAATTTCTTCATATTCAGATTCCAGATTTTGTATAAGCTCTTCCTGTACTCCCAACTTAAGTATACTAAACACCACCTAATTTCGAGAGGCTTCCTCATACCTGCACTTGCATTTCCATATTTCTATTCATCAAGTTCCTTTTTTTTTTCCTGTTAACACAAACAAGCAGAGCTTTTAACCCCTCAGGGTAAAATATTTTCTGATTCTTGAATAAGCCTCCCACATTTTCTTTAATGTCAAGCTGACACTGTATTTTTCACTGTAAGACACCAACCTGACTCATTCCAGCAAGCACTCTCACTAACAAAATATACAGCAGGCAAAACATCTCCTTCATTTCTGCTCAGTACTCCCCCATGTAGAGACATATTGCAGTCTTATATCCTGCATGAAATGTGGATTGATTACCCACTACTTCAGTTAGTCACTGTTTTTCTAACATAGTTTAAGGGTGACCTAAATCTTTGCTTCTTACTTATGCAATGTTTCATTTTGCTTATTAAAATGAATCCTGTACAAGCGAGCTCATCTTATTAAGCAGCACAAATCACTCTTCGAAATTGAATTCCTCTTATTATATATACACTAACAACCTTCTTATTCATCTAGGGTCTCAAAGTTTAAGAACTGATACTGGTCATGGCCATAGTCCTTTTCACACCATTATCTGTTAAGGGGTCAAACTGTGACACACAAGCTATGTAAGAAAGTAGGGGATATCAGATTAAAACCCAAATACCTTAGAGAGAGGACTTCTTCTTTTTCTATGAAGAGAGTCAAGAGGTTAATATACCACTAACAACTACAAATCTAACGTTAATCTGAAGTACCACTACAGAATCTGAAATTAATTCAGCTGCCAGGAAATTGTTGCTATTATTTGCTGCACAGAAAAGATCTTCCTTGTTTGGCCACATGGGACAGTAGATTATCAATGTCCAAAAAACAAAGAGAAGATCAGCAGCATTTCCTTAGCTCACAGTGCAATACTGTCAGCTTATGCAACTTGCATTATCTTGGGCACTATGGACATAACTAGCTTTCGCCAAGACTTTCAGTTCTTAATTTCCACAACTGCAAAAACTTGAAATTGGAGGATGCTTTGTGAATACAGGACTTCTGATCTGGTGTGGCCAGCCCATGCATCTGCCTCAGGTACCCATGCCTTACTGTACTCAAACAGCAACATCAACAATTTCATGTCACTAACTAATACTTCATTACAATATAGTCAGGGAGGAAAATAACAACATGCCTGAAACCCCTATCATGAATAGAAAAAACCTGAAAGAAAAATTCAAAGAAGCAAGGCTGCTGAAGTAGTGTTTTAAACACACTTTAAATATTTAAAATATTCTAATAAATTATTTATTGATTATTTAAAAATACAGGGATTAGCTCTCAGAATTTTTATCTGTAGGTTATTTTCTTGGTATCCATCACTATCCTGGTTTGTGCTTTCTAGGGAAGAGTGCTGAAACCACAATAACAGCCTGAATTACTTATGGATTTAGGGAGAGATTAACCCAGCTTTCCAGTATTGATAGTATTTTCTCAAAAGCCCACGAAGGTCATGACTAGCTTTAATGACATACTGTTTATTACACTCAGGACATTGACAAAATGCTATTTAGATGAATGAGATACCTCGGCATGGAAAACGTTGTTGTGAATTGTACGCTTCAGCTCTGGAAAAGACAGCACCCTGTTCCTCCATAGCAACCACAAGTAATCATATTCCTTTCAATTACATGCCACAAAGTTGGCCAGGAGCTGCTAGAAAGCTATTGTTTTGCTGGAAGTACATGCCATCCCACTCCTCCTGTGGTTTCAAGTCTAGCAAGATCTTCCCAACAGAGAGAAACAGTGAAGCATAAGATGAGGATTAAGGATGAGCACAATCCAGAAAGCTACCTAAAGGTTACAGTCATGGCAGGGATTTGGAGATGCAGTGAGCTAAAAAAGGCATGTGGGGTAAAAATCAGCCCATGAGCACTAAGATCCCAAGGATGAAGGAGCTGGACAGCACACAGTTCCTCTTGCTGGAATAGACCAAGGAGACCTCTTTCTTGTGAAAAATTCCCTGTGCAAGCTGTTATTTCAGGTACAGTATAAAAAGAAGGTCCCAAATCCAAAGCACTAAGCTGAGCAATTGAACGAAAGGTTCTGAGAATGTGCATTGTTCTGGTGAAGCAGAAAACCCCACAAGCTGCTCCAGTTGAACAGGCAGACTCAAAAGAGAGACAGAAGGTAAAAACAGAATAAAAAGCTGCAATACACAGGGATCCTGCCAAGCTGCTCACAATACATCCTTACAGTGAACGAAGGGTAAGCACCAGGACAGATGGTAGAAACTTTTAAAGCCTACCGGTGACCGTTTTTTCTTTTGTAATCTGATGTAGCTGTAGAGATTAGGGCAACATAGTGAACAGTTTGAGGATTATACTGAAATTCATCTCTCTATATATCTATTGCTAGCCAAATAAACAAATATGAAATATATTCTGCTTCATCTCCAGCCAGGACATTATTTCAACCTCCATCAAAGCTGACCTCTCCTGTAAATGCCACTCAGCAGGAAAACCTTCAGGGCATTAAACAGACAAAGTGAGGCATGAAAACATTCAGTTCTAGCACAGCACATGCCTCCACGGGTCTTCAGTTGATTTTGAAAACTATATTTATGACAAACTATTGCACCCTTTCTAATAATCTTCCCAGAATGATATGATAGGCTATGACCTAGCATTCCTTACAGGAAAAACACCTGTTCATTTTTTTATGCATTGATTAAGTAATGGCAAAAATAGAGTTAACAGAAAGAAAAAGAAAAAAAATTACAGCAAAATATCTCCTGAAATAATAATGTCACCTATGCATATCACAATGACTGATGTCTTTCCCTTAATACCACAAATGTATGTAGATTAATACTTTGTTCAGTTATATCAACTTCACTAGAAGCATGCTTTGAGTAAGGACTGTAGAACAGGGAATAAAAAGTATCACATTTTGCTCATAATAGCTTTTGACTCAGGAATCCAGGAGACATCTAAGCAGAATATTCTGGCTAATTTACTTTACATATCAAAGATTAACTCCAGGGAAATAAATATAACGCTTTCAAGGATTCTTCCCACTACCCCTGTAATTGTTTCTATTGTCAGAGATTCCTTAAATCCCTCTGATAAACCTCTAAGCATAATACATCTGTGGTATTCAAAGTAGCTCATGAAACAACTTTCCACAATAACAATCATTCATAATTGATAAATTAAAGTAAATCCAATACACCTATAATGTAACCATAGTACAACTGAAGTACAACCAGCACTGACTGAAGGTCAACTAACACAAAGACAAAACTATCATAGTGCCAAAGCAAGATTCCCAGACTAAAAAGGATGCTTTACCCTTGAGTCACTTTGTTGTACCCAGTATATCAGTTTATCTCCACTGAAATTTTCACTCCAATAAGCAGGTGCATTGTCCTCACACAAGTTGAGCACATGGTTTTACAGGAACATGGCAATGCACACCCACCTGACAGAGCAAACCAAGTTCATTTTATGCATAAATACGCTCTTGAGTAACCACTTTCCTGCCCTTCCCAAACTCTGTTCCAAACTAAATAACCACATGAAGAGGTTTTTGCTTTTATTACTTTGCCAAACACTCAAAACATGTCATTATTTTTCACAGTTACTCTTTCAATATTTATTCTGTATATTCTCTACCATAAATTGTGATCAGCTACAGCTCAGAAACATTCAAAATTTTAGCAAAAGGACTGAAGTATTGCAACTTACCATTCCATATGTTTGTTAAGCTTCCTTTCACACAGACTCCCTTGCTTTATTTCTAAGCTCATTTTCTACTACAGCAACAAACCACTTCAAACGCTTTGGTAGGATTTCACACTGTTTGAATACAAATACACGGATTTATTCTTTTTCTTCACTACTAATTGGTAAGTGATTTACTACTGCAAGGACAGATGCCTCTCTATGAAGTTTTCTCCTACTTCTCTATTTTTAACATGCCTCCCTAAACCAGAGGTACCAAAGAGATGTTTAACAAAAAGAAAGCTGAAGCTTCAGGTGGTGTAAATGGATATAGCACGCAGGCTTAAACAGATCAATTCTTATCAAGCAGGTGTCAGTCCAACACCCTTCATAAGCATTCCACCCTAAGCTTTTGGAAAAGATGACATAAAAATAACCCGGGGGGAGAAAGAAGACCATTAAACAAAACCAAAACCAAACCAAACAAAACCAACAAACAAACAAAACAAAACAAAAAGACAAAACAAAGAAGAAAACCACTCAGGCTTTTTTCTCACATATCATTATGATCACCAAACCTAACAAGGCCTATTTACCTACAGATTTGCATGTTGTGGTTAGCTCATTTTAATGTTTAAGAAGCTCCCAGCAGCCAAGGTACACACGACTCCTCGGTTGACTCATTGATACTGATCATAGAATGAGCTCACTAGGCAGCTTTTCTCTTACATGAGTCTCTCTCCCTCCACTCTGATTTCTCAAAACTTCTTAAAACTTTAATTAAGAGTTTTAAGACTTCCATTCTTTTTGCCAGATACTGCCAAAAGCAACTAACAAATTCAAAAATACCTGGTGCAGATTAATATACAAACAACACACCAGGGCAGTAGGATAGCAAGTACTGTTTCCATAGAAAATCAGGATAAGCTGTTTGCACCTTAGTGTTTCAATCTATCCCCTGAGCAACACTATTAACCAAAAGTTTACAAGCTCCATTTTCAAATTCCAGAACAGAAAAACAGTTTCAAGAGGAATGGAGAACCAACAACATACCAAGTGAGAGATGTTAAAGGCACTGTAGTTCAAAAGCTACTGCATTGCCTGCCTTCTCCATCCTTTTTCACTCTGCAGTCACTAAACCTAACAAACACAAGGCCAAACAAGAGTATATGGCTCCACTGAAGGATCAATAGTATAACACCAGCTGAGAATCTACACCCATAAATTTACATTTGTAAACAGTAATTTTATTAATACTAAATTAATGCCTTCATTAATAATAAAAAAATCACAGATTTCACACAGTTACGGGTTTACTGGATAAATCAGAAATAGTGCTTTCTAAAAACTAGTAACAAAAACCTGGACAACAAAAGGAGTTCAAACTCCTGCTTTGTGTTTTGGTTTTTCATATTTGTCTTTGGGGCTTTGGTATGGTTTGGGCTTTTGGGGGGCTGGTTTTAACTGTGGTGGGCCATCTTCACTGTTCTTTCTAGCTTTCCTCAAACTCTTTACTTGAAAACAGTTGTTCAGTTCTTCACCAATAGCTCTCATGCCTCTCTCAAGCTGTTTTGTGTCATCTCTAGTCTTGTTTTAACATACAAACTCTTTATGACAAGGACTTAGCCTATATTTAGAAAATGCTGCATAAATAGATAGTGCTGTGTAAGTGTTTTAGTTACTCTGGTGTTCAAATTCAGCATTTTGGAGATCACATGTACTGTCCTAGGCAATTGCAAACCAGAAAGAAAAAGGAATCATTAATGTAAGTACAGAATTTCTTTGTTTATAGGTACCATTTCTCCCCTTTTCAAAGCATACAGAATCATTATAAAGTAGCTACACTGCAGGACCTCAGTCATATTCAAATGAAAGCATGAGAAAACAGACAGACACTCTAAAATTCTTTCAAGAACAACTTCTTGCTTACCTACTTCAATAAACAGTATCATCCTACTGTCCTCTTAAACTAAGGCTACAAAACGTTGTGTGTATTGCTAATATACAGCTTTCAGAATCATCTTGTTCACAATATATTAAACTGGTTAAAACCAGGATGAGGAGTATTTTTTTGTTTTGTTATTTTCCCCCACTAGTTATTAAGTATTTAGAGATTTGAGAGTAGATTTTTAAAAGGTGTGAACTTATGTTTGGAGTTCACTGCACTAGAGCAAGTAAATGAAACAAATCCTTTTTTCTGAAACATTGAGTACTCCACATGTAGAATACACCGTAGCTTTGAGCTGAAAGCACCACAACTTACATTCCAACTTTCCCAAAGGATATTTGTATTTTATGTATATGTATGCATGTATTCATTATTTAGCCCATTAAACTGATCCCTTCTTACAGGTATATTATGTCTCCCTGTAAGCAACTTACAGTATGGGTTAGCTAAAGCCTCAGTCATGTCTTAGCAATGCCTCACTCTTCTTCATTTTCTAACCCTCTTAATTTGAAGCCATTATAGATATAAATGAAATGGGTCTCCTGACAATGAAGATTCAGATGCATAATCAAGTTATTAGGCCTTTAGCTATGCCACAGAAGGTTGTTGTTTGCATGCTTTTAGCTCATGTCAAACATTAAATGACAAAAGTTCAAACTAACTTTTCTCTATATTAAAAATGCAAGTTTAGCAGAGCTGCAGATCTGACAGCCTAAAACAGCCCTGTAGCTTCCAGTACTGATTTCTGCCCATTAAAAATTTAATCTATAACGAAAACTTTAATCTATAACAAAATGTATCATTAACAGCCATTAGCAGACAATTGTACATTACTCCAATACTGAAGACTGGTGTGAAATTTGCTGAGACCCTGCCACAGACAGTTGGCCACCAAAAACATATTTGAGCAAGATCAGGATGTTAATATGAGGGTTTAGAGAGGATACCGATTACCATATAGCTAATGTGACTAATCCCTAAATGGCTTCTAACAGTGGCAGTGTACAACAAAGGCATGGAGCTGGGAGCTGATTTTTCTTTATTTCCCTGCCACCTCTCCTCTGTCTTTTTCTTCCCCATCTCAACAGATGTCCCAGAGTTTGCTAACTATAAAATTAAAATTAGCAGATACGAAACCATTTGTAGTGTCAACTGTTAACAGACAACAAACTAATTTCTCTACATTCCTTTTACTTCTTCCTCATCTACTTCTTGTGCATCTCTTCTGTTAGTCTCTTCTCAATTTTATTTGGAAGCATGCTTTTCCCAAATCTTAGATTCTTCCTTCACTTTCCCATTAACTTCTGAAAATTTTAAATCCAGGTGATCATTTTAACGACTCTGGTCTTTTTAATCTCTGCTCCACCTGGACTTCATAAAAACTCCAAATGCCTTGTTTCCCACCTGATATTGTACCCTGGGGCCTGTAAGTACAGAAAAGTTCATTTTTAGACACACTGAACTTATTAATGTCAATCAAATTCGCAGTGTCTTGACCATTCTAAAATTTATATTCTTCTCAACTCACCAAAATATTTTGATAACCTAATTTTTAGAGGCACTGAAAACATAACAATGAAACAAAGACATCAAAACAGTACATGCTTGGTAATTTTGAAAAAACAAATCCTATACAAAGCAAATTAACAAATACTAAAATATAAGGTTATAATAAAGGCTTTATTAAAATCAGAAAAAGTTTTGCCACTAGCTTATAGGTCCAACATTTCTCATAAAACTTATAGCTGCTACATTAAACCAAATGGGTTCAAAACAACAAATTAGGATGCTCCAATCTTCTACCCACAGTGTAATTACTGCACTAACTATAGCTACAAAACACCAGAGAACTCAGGCAAAACAAAACAAAGTTAATTTGCTAGTTAGAGCGACAGCAACGTCTGTCATCACCTGTGCAACAGGAAAACCAAAAGAGAATAGAAGATACCTACCAGGCTTTCCCACCCCAGAATCCTTGACAGCTTATACACCTCTAGCAGAAGCAAGGTAGGAGGAGCAATTAGAATGCCTTCACAGACTAGAGGTGTGCCTTCACATATTTAAACGAGTTTTTTCCCCCACATAGGCAGGTAGTCATGCAACAAGTGATTACACCACAAAATCTGCAATTCCACATGCATTTCAAAACTAATATTTGAGTTACATGCTATCAATTTCTAAATGCCATTTCCCACAGGTGCTGTGTGTCCCAATAGTTGTTTTAAGTATCAAGAAATACTAGGAAATTAATATGTAGTGATATTTATTATCTAGAGCTACTTTGTCATTTTACACACAATTGATATCTCGCACTCACAGCTGAAGGCATGATCTGCCCTCAAGATATTTGAGAGACCAGTGAATCTTAAAGAACGTACATGAACTTACAGCACCACTTAAATACAGAGAAAGCCACATCTTTTTCCCTATTGCTATTTTCTGTCAGTCACCTCCCTTCAGCAATAGAGAGAAAAAACATTAATATATCATTAGGAGAATATGCTTACCAAGGCAGTTTATTAATATTTCTGAATACTACAAATTAAATTAGCTTGTTAGCATTCCCATCCTTTCAATATATAGATTAAGTTCTTATTTAAAGCTTCTGTGTTAACAGCAGAATAAATATTGTTTTTCTTGCACAGATTAAAGTAATATGTATGGTCACAATTAATAAAGAAAATGAAAGGCAATCTTTTTTTATTGGCAGGACTGTTACTCTATTTTGACTGGGCTTGTGCCACAAGCTCATCATTAAGAACCCAGCCTGCGTATTTTGAAGTTGTAAAACCCATTAAAACAGTCAAAGCTCCTATTCAAATCAGCAGCAGTTCTGCCACTGACTTAAATGGCCAAAACTTCTCTGAGAATTGATAGCAAAACTCTTCCCTCACAGTAAAAAAAAAAACAACACAAAACACTTTAAATTAATGAAAAAATAAATAAGCCAGGGGAGTTAAGAATATGCCACACACACCCCTGATTGGCACTGCACTAAAAATAGCTAGAAGACACTGAAGAATTTCGAACTACTACCTACTACACAAAACAATGCTAGTGCATTTGGTAACTGGCAGAGGGGGGCAGAAGCTGCCATCGTTACCTCACACAGAACACCCTTTCTATCACATTCTGGCTGTACCAGGTGATTCCACCTTTCTCAGGGTGTCAGATTTTGCTGGCATGGCTGACAGGTCAACGTCACTGGAAGATGACATGCACAGACATCATGTCTTCACAGGTTCTGCTTCAAATGACAAGGTTTTAGGCTATGTAACAAGCAACATATAGAAGTTAAATATTTCTATACTATACTCTCACCCAAATCTATCTCACTGTACTACACAAAATCAGTAAATCACTTGAAAGCTGCTATTTTCATATGGTAACATTTTAAGAGATCACATCAAGATGGCACATCAAAGGAGCAGGAAAGAGGCCCAAAAACAAGAGTGAAAGAAGTAAAAACTGAGAAGAAAGCCAGAGCTGGAAATGCACTAGAACCAATCAACACATTTTTCAGAGGCAATGATTTGCACCAAAATGTATAGGGGAAAAAAGCATATTTTAAAGATTCCTACCAGTCTGTCACAACTGGTTCTTCACAGTGGAAGACAGCTGTGACACTCAAAAGCATTACTGACTGAACTGTATCTCAAATTCCTGATATGTTAGAACATTATAAAAAATTAAGAGACATTTCCTTAAATAATGTAAAAGTGCCATTGCATTCTAGGAGTGCTGAACTACTTTCTCTCAAACTCAGCAGCTAAAGAAAATCCAGGAAAAGCTTTTTCTCCTCAGCTGAACTGCTACTGATTAGTTTTTATAGAGAAAATGCTGCCTAAATGCACACTCAAATCCTGCAATTGGATCTGTAGGAAGTTTCTACATCTATACCAAGGTATCAAAATAACTATACTAATGCAGTTATGTCATTAAGATAAGACCATGTGACTTAGCATGCATATTCCAGTTCAACTATCTTTATCACAAATCAACTGTGTTGACTTCAATACAACACTGACTCAATTTCCCATCTATGAAGAAAATAATTACGCATTCATACCTCAACATTCACAGGGAATTTTCCAGCATAACCAGGCAAAAAAAAAAAAAAAAATACAATCATCTATATTCAACACAGAACATTTGTATACAAAACCATCATCATTCAGACCTTACAACACACCTTGACAGCATATCTGGGGTTGGTTTTGTTTCTCTGAGGTTTTGGTTCCTTTGCAGGGTTTGTTTGTTGAGTTTGGGGTTTTCTGGTTTGTTGTGTCTTTTTTGGTTGGTTGGTTGTTTCTTGTGCAGATTTACAAAATACTTACAACAGACTACAGAGAGCATTTTAAAAACTTCTTGCCTTTCCCACCTCCAGGATTTTTCTGCTTTTACTTATTGCTTGCCTGTGGTTTCTTTTCCCTTGCATTTTATTATAAAACAACTATCCTGCACAGGACTGATCACTTTACAGGTAAAAGCAATAGACTTCATTGGAAACACTAACATTGTGCTGTCATACAGCGGATAAAAGATACTACAGTCTTCCGTCACCAAGTATGTGTTTGTATTTTCTACATAAAAATATAGTGTAATACACTGTGTCAGGTAGGGCAGTGAGAACAAGTCAAAAAGCAGCAAGTATCAACATGCTTAACTAGCAAACAACTATAGAGGTCTAATTCAACTGCATGTAAAATAGACATGCTCCATCTTCCACAACCTCGAAGTTATAGGCTCTTGCTCAAGCATAGGAATATACATGAAATATTAGAAGTAAAAATCATGCAGGTTTTATGTGCTTACAAGTTCTGTATTTTACATGCCATCTCACAGACACGGCACACTCAAGAGATAAAGTCTGATATGAAAGCATGTTTATTTCACCAAGTAAACCCAGTTTACTATCACTGCAGAAATCTGCCAAACAAATGAAGTAATGAGAGAAAAAAAAAAAAAAGCTGCATAGTTATTTCTCAGTAAACAAACTCAGCCCCTACTTGCCATTATTTACGCATATGCTTCCTTTTGTTCCACCACCACCACCACCACCATCACCCCCATCCAATTGCACCAAAACAAACTACTCACAAGGGGAAGACCTGAGGCACTGAATCTTGTAATAAGCAGAAACTTTGGCAAGACAGAGGACTGAATTCAGTTCTTCTGCCTAACAAGCTGGTAGTTATTCCAAAAATATAATGTGCACTGTTAGACTTGAAATGTCTGTAAGGTTTCTTTTCCATCAATGCTTTCACTAACACACAAATGCTATGTCTTCCAATGCTTTACTTGTATCAATCAACCTCAAGAAAATAATTGTGTAGCTTTCACTTCTTACGTCACCTCAAAGATCTGTAACACCTGGTAAATACAGCCTCTTTACATTAGGACACCTCCAGAAGTACAGTGAAAACACTCCAGGAACAAAACCTCGGTGAAAATGTCAGGTCCTCTGAAAGTGCACATCTGTACGTTTTTCAAAATCTACCATTATTTTGACAAAACACTTCTCAGGAGTATATCTGCACTATTGACAAAACATAAAAATTATGCAATTCTGACTCTTCCACATACTCCAGGAGAGCTAATCCAACCAAGCTATAGTATCTTCCATGAACCTTCATGGACGAGTGGGAATTTGTCCAGATAGAGCAACTCTCTACCTCTCTCTTGCAATTTATGAAACACTGTCTAGTAAAGTAAGACATTGCCAAATTTATTTTAAGTTGTTCAATGTCCAGCTATGAACTAAAAAGGCTTAAGTGAGGGATTAGGCTTGACTCAAGGAGAAATGCAACCACAGGAAGCTCACACAGCATGATAGATCGTGCACTCACACAACCATATGCTTAGACCTGAGGATACAAGATGCTTTTTTAGCATCTTCTGTGACTAACCGACTTAAATACCAAGCACTATCTCATGTAACCCAGACATGGTACATACCTTATGTACTGTTCCAGCTCCTCCTTGTGGCACAGCTCACCATGTCTATACTGCCCGCTGGGGCCTGCACCAAGCTCATCAGAAGGCAGGCCTCACTCAAACCAATAGACACCAGCTATTCCAAAAAGTCCTGCCAGGGCTTACAGCCAGGACCACAGGACTTCACTCTGTGGCTGACAAGACAACTTTCCCACTGACTAGATTTCCTCACCAAACTGCTGCAGAAAGCTGCTGCAATCAGTATCCTTTCAAGCCCAGCTGGGGAAGCTCTTCAAACTACAGGGATCATTGCACTCTGGACTCCAAGGGGTAAAGGAACCCCTATTTGCAGAGAATACCCCTTGTTTGTACTACATGCTTTCAGCAGCTCATGGAGAGCTGTGTACTACCTTCTCCTGGGACAGTTCTGCCCATTTAGGTAATGCTGCACTTCATTTGGGATGCTAGAGATGAATAGTAACATCAGAGTGAAATAAATTACCATCATGCCTCAAAGAGGACTTTCTAAGGGCCCTAGTTGCTCTTCTGGGTTATTCCAGGCCTGAGTCATCCCTTCCTCATTTCCATTTCTAAGAAAGCTTTCTTGAAATATTTTTTTTGTTTCTGCAATAATCCTCTGTCCTACAGCAGCCTCAAAAATCCTGGCTAAAACAAGCCACTGCAGAGATTATCACCAAAGCAAATAAGCAAATTATGTACTATTACTACTTCTAGCTATTTAAACACAAATATTGCTGCCCTTTATACTGACTGCATTCATACTACAGGCACACATACAACGAGGAGCTGTAAAAAGGACATGAATCCTCCCGAATGATTAGGTGCAATATCTTTGCTATCTGAGCTTTTTCACTTCATTAATATTTCACTTTTATATATTCCTCAGCTGCTTTTACAACATGTTCCTTTCTTTGCCTCTTAAGTATGTGCAAAGAGAATTGTTTGAAGTAACTAGTAGACCCTGCCTCACACCCCCACCTCCATGCCCTCTGGGAATTTAACACTTCAAGTGCAATATATACTAGATAGAAAAACACATTTGGCGTAGAAAAGGATAAGAGAAGATTCGGAGTCTCCCTTCTATTTACATTCAACTATCAAGGTGTGTAATAAGTAATAAAGCTTACTGCAGTTTCTCTCTACACCAAGACGCTGTTGTCAATCTCAAAGGTGAGATGGAGACATAAAGCTGTGGGGGGTTTCCTTCCCCGAGAAAAAGGAACCACCCCGCTCCTTTACAAGCCAACTGGCAGCAACACTTCTCCTTGCCAGAAGTGAAAAAAAGAAACCCTCTTTCAGCCAGGAGAGGCAACACAAAAACTGTCTAAAGGAAATACAGGATTTTTATGAACCTCTTCCATAATAAGCACAACCATCACCATCTGCTCCACTTTTTACGCGCGCCATGTGATTTTGGAAAACACTGGCACCACTCTCTGGCTCCTGCTTCCAAACCCAACCCCACTGCAAAGGCCACACACGACTGAAGGCCAGTGCCCCAGCCCTACACACTGACATTTCTGCCACCGCTTCTCCTCGACATCCCCACAGGTTAATTGCACACTGCAGCCACAGCAGCTCCAGCCTCCCCGCGGCGCCCGGCACAGGCCGAGCCCCACAGCGCCTCCGGGCCTCCCCCTCCAGCACCGCGAACCCGCTGCCGGGGCTGAGCTGGCCCCGGGTGACACCTGCGGGCACCCAGCCCTTGCCCGCCCCGCCACAAAGACACTGGTGCCGGTCCCCCCCCGCCAGCCACCCGCCTTAATCCCTGCCGCCACCAGAGAGCGGCTCCCGGGGATCATGCGGAGCTGCAGCACCGGCAGCCCCGATCCG